>JAVLVB010000861.1:81382-92725 GCA_032876305.1 Orestias chungarensis | reverse complement strand
GTTTTATTGGGTTCTACTGGGGTTCTGTTGGGTTCCATTAAGTTTTGTTGGGTTCTGTTGGGTTCCATTAAGTTTTATTGGGTTCTACTGGGGTTCTGTTGGGTTCCATTAAGTTTTGTTGGGTTCCATTAAGTTTTATTGGGTTCTACTGGGGTTCTGTTGGGTTCTATTAGGTTAATTTGGGTTCTACTGGGGTTCATTTGGGTTATATTAGGTTTTATTGGGTTGTACTGAAGTTCTGTTGGGCTCCATTAGGTTTTATTGGGCTCTACTGGGGTTCTGTTGGGTTCTACTGGGGTGCTGTTCGGTTCAATTAGGTTTTATTGGGTTCTACGGGGGTTCTATTAGGTTAATTTGGGTTCTACTGAAGTTCTGTTGGGCTCCATTAGGTTTTATCCGGCTCCATTAGGTTTTATTGGGCTCTACTGGGGTTCTGTTGGGTTCTACTGGGGTGCTGTTCGGTTCAATTAGGTTTTATTGGGTTCTACAGGGGTTCTATTAGGTTAATTTGGGTTCTACTGAAGTTCTGTTGGGCTCCATTAGGTTTTATCCGGCTCCATTAGGTTTTATTGGGCTCTACTGGGGTTCTGTTGGGTGCTACTCTGGGAGTCACCTGTGCTTACGGTTGTCTGTGATTGGCCAGACGGTGGGGAAGAGCAGCAAGATGCTGCAGCACATCGACTTCCGCATGCGCTGCATCCTGCAGGACGGACGCGTTTTCATCGGGACCTTCAAGGCCTTCGACAAACACATGAACCTGATCCTGTGCGACTGCGACGAGTTCAGGAAGATCAAGTATGTCGGCCGTCAGCATGATGATGTAATAAGTCAGGTCACGTGACCCAAAATGGCCGACTATAATGGTTCTTGTCAGAATCAGAACCGGGTTCTTATTGGATCTGGTCACCTGGTTCTGAACCAGAACATTGCCTAGTGACCCGGTTCTGTTGCCGTAGTACCTGAATGCAGCTTCCTCATTGGTTTATCGCCCCAGTGCATTCTGGGTACTGACCCTCTCTCCCACAGGCCGAAGAACTCGAAGCAGCCTGAGCGCGAGGAGAAGCGGGTTCTGGGCCTGGTTCTGCTGAGGGGAGAGAACCTGGTTTCCATGACGGTGGAAGGCCCGCCCCCCAAAGACGTGAGTTTTCTACAGACCTCAGATTCCCGTTTGACCTCTGACCTCTAACCTGTGTCTTCTCACTCAGACCGGCATCGCCCGGGTTCCCCTGGCGGGCGTGGCCGGCGGCCCCGGTGTGGGCCGTGCGGCGGGTCGCGGCGTTCCTGCGGGAGCGCCGATGCCTCAGGCACCGGCCGGACTGGCGGGTCCGGTCCGAGGAGTGGGCGGGCCGTCCCAGCAGGTAACCATGGTGATGCAGATGGACCGGAGGGGGGCTGGGTCCGGTTTCTGATCGGTTCTTTGTTTCAGGTGATGACCCCCCAGGGCAGAGGGACGGTTGCCGCGGCAGCAGCCGGAGCCAGCATCGCCGGAGCCCCCACACAGTACCCACCTGGACGAGGAGCCCTACCCCCCATGGCCCGGGGCGCACCCCCTCCAGGTGAGCTGGGTTCTGCTCCTGCTGGTTCTCTTGTTCAGGTGGAGCCTGTCTCGGGTTACTGATTCCTGTTTGGCTCCGCCCCCACAGGTATGATGGGCCCGCCTCCTGGCATGCGGCCTCCAATGGGTCCTCCAATGGGAATGCCTCCTGGTCCTGGCCGTGGGGCTCCGATGGGAATGCCCCCTCCAGGCATGAGGCCGCCGCCCCCCGGAATGAGAGGTCAGCAGTGCAGCCAATCACGCTTAAGTTGCTTTAGTCCAACTCTGATAATCTGATGGTGTGACCTCCTTCTAGGACCGCCCCCTCCTGGGATGAGACCTCCACCAAGACCATGAAGAAGCTCCGCCCCCTGATTCACCTGCTGTATAGATGTTCTTTTGTTACTTTTTAATAAAGTTTTCTTGGTTTAAACGAGTCAAAGGTCAGGAGCTGGTTTATTATGGGATGGAGTGTTTACTAGCCAGTCAGCAGGTCCAATAGAGAAGAACGGTTCAGAGATTCACCTGCAGATCTAGGAGGTTCTAGGTAATAAAACCTTTAACAACGTATTTTATCATTTATCTACGGATGAACGGCAGCTGCCTTCACCAAGTTTAGTCTTTAGTCATGAAAAACTCGACTGAAACTGAACCTCCAGGTGTTTTAGAGAAATTAAGCAACAACATAGAGATTTAATTCTCATTGGAGACCAAACCTTTGATTAAAAACTAAAATGGTTAAAACTAGAATGACCTGAATTATGTTAAATTCAGAAAACTAAACTAAGGAATGTGATTAATGTTCTGAACTTGTTTAGCCAAGATTCCTGAAATACCTGAAGAAATAGCAAAACATGCATATAAGAAACAAAATGACCAGATCTGTGTTTCTAGGTTTAAAGTTTGCTGCAGTTCAGCTGCTCTCCACTAGGTGGAGTTTAATTATTGATCCAGGGGGGAAATTACTTTGTTACAGAATATCTCTGAAGTCTGACGAGATCAAAGAAAGATGCTTATAATAATAAAAGGAATTAAACCAAATCTGTGTGTAAATGTATATTAAACTATATGTAGTAGAAATAGTGAATAATGTAAATTTTATTGCACAGAAAGTCTCGCGAGATCTGCGGACCAGAATCAATAACCAGCTGTGATTTTGAGCTGGATCAGAACCCGGAAGTCTCCATTTGAACACGTGACTGTAGCATGAAAACCTGTCACATGACAGACTGCAGTCACATGACCTGCTAAGCTCGGAGTGACTGCTGCACGCGCACAGGTGGGCTCTTTAAGGTGAGTGTTTCCCGCCTCAGGGTTCTGGATCCAACAAAGGTTACCTGACGGAACCTGGTTATGGACCTTATCGCTCAGTCTGGCTCGGTTCCGGTCCGGTTCTGACCCGGTATAATTCTGTTTCCGGGTGTCAGAGTAAACGCTGCTGGTCCTGGTTCTGGTTCTGGTTCTGCTACAGCAGTTTAAGGGCATATGAGCCTCAGTGTCCGGGTTTGGACCGAACCGACCGAACCTGTAGTGAGCAGTGGAGCCCCCTGGTGGCCGCGTTGATTTAAATAAGTGTTATAGAAGTGATTCATCTGTTATGAATCTGACCTGTATCAACAGTCTTGGTGGTTTCTGGTCTCTGTGTGTCTCTACGTTATTTCTGATTAATGTCAACATGGAGGACAAATGTTGAGACGCTGAATGAAGGTTAAAGACTCGGAACAACAGCCGCCAGTAAACACTTCACTGCAGACATGCCCCTCCCACCGGACCGGTCTGGCCTCAGGGGTTGGTGATGTCACTTCCTGTCTCAGTTTCAGGCGTCTCTCCTCCAGATGGCGTTCTTCTGGCTCTTCCTGGTGCTGCTACCCGCCGCCGCTGCCGCTCCGGCTGCAGACCAGATCTCCTTCCTGCCTGGTCTCCAGAAGCAGCCGAGCTTCAGGCAGTTCTCTGGGTATCTGCACCTGGCTGACGGGAAACACCTGCACTACTGGTCAGTGGCCAAAGATCTGCCGTCCCTCGCCGTGGTCGGCGTCGCCTTACCTGGCTCTGGTTTTCAGGTTCGTGGAGTCTCAGAGCAAACCGTCCTCCGACCCCGTGGTTCTGTGGCTGAACGGCGGTCCTGGCTGCAGCTCATTGGATGGTCTGCTCACTGAACACGGACCCTTCCTGGTAGCTCACCTCTGACTCCACCCACCTAACTGACTCCACCCACCTTACCTGTGTGACAGAATGATGATACTGTTTGATGTCCTGATCTACAGATCCAGGATGATGGTGTGACCCTGCAGTACAACCCGTACTCCTGGAACAAGGTCTGTCATGTGACTGAGGGGTGTGGCCACATCGACTAAGTCCAGAGAGCTGATTGGCTCCTTGTTTACCTACAGATTGCTAACGTTTTGTACCTGGAGTCTCCAGTAGGCGTCGGTTTCTCGTACTCAGATGATAAGAAATACGACACCAATGACACAGAGGCGAGTCATGTGCTTCAAGGGCCACTTCTGATTGGCTCTTAGCTTCTGTGACTCGGAAACCTGGTTGGGTCGGCTTCTCAGTTGTGCCACATGTTGTGTTTGCAGGTGTCCATGAACAACTACCTTGCTCTGAAGGAGTTTTTCCGTCTGTTTCCGGAGTTCAGCAGCAACGCGCTCTTCCTGACTGGAGAGAGTTACGGCGGGATCTACGTCCCGACGCTCGCCGAGAGAGTCATGGAGGACTCCAGCCTGAACCTGCAGGTGCTGACCCGTTCTTCTGCAGGTGAACTCACCTGGCCGTCGTGTGACGTCGTGTGTAACCTTGGCTGCAGGGCGTTGCCGTGGGAAACGGGATGTCCAGCTACGAGCTAAATGATAACTCCCTGGTGTACTTCGCTTACTACCACGGCCTGCTGGGCAGCCAGCTGTGGGCGGAGCTTCAGGCGAACTGCTGTGATGCTGGGAAGTGCAACTTCTACGACACCAAGAACCCCAACTGCAGCGAAGGCGTGAGTCAGAGCCGCCACGAGGTCGCCTGAAAGGGTCGTCCAGGTGTTTCAGGTGTTCTCTCTGTGCAGCTGGGGGAGGTCCAGACCATCGTCTACGGATCAGGACTCAACATGTACAACCTCTACGCGCCGTGTGCAGGCGGAGTTCCTCACGGCTTCAGGTAAGCTGGACTCTCACCTGCGGCATGCCCTTCCTGGTTCGCCTGCTTTGATGCTTTTTTGGCTTTTCAGCGTGGAGCGCGGGCAGCTGGTCATCAGAGACCTGGGGAACAACTTCATCAACCATCAGCGTTCTCGCCAGCAGAACCAGGTGTGTGGTAACTCACCTGGTACCTGTCTAGACCACTCACCTGTTCTCAGTGTCTTCTCTGCTTCTTCTCTGCAGAAATTAAAGAGTCTTGCGGCCGTGCACCTGGCCGTCCGTCTGGACCCACCCTGCACCAACTCCACCCCCTCCAGCCTCTACCTGAACAACCCGTATGTCCGGAAAGCTTTGCACATCAGCGCTGACGCTCTGGACTGGGTCATCTGCAGGTAACTGTCTCACCTGTCTGTCGCTGAGAGACATGTCTCACCTGTCTCTGATCGTCCTTCTGTGTTGCAGTTCTGAGGTGAACCTCAACTACGGCCGGATCTACATGGACGTCAGGAAGCAGTACCTGAAGCTGCTTTCGGCTTTGGTCAGTGAACTTCCTGTCTGGACAGGAAGTTGGGTTCTGCTGAATGTTTGATGGATGATGTGGTCCAGACCTGACTCTGGTCTGGCTCCAGGTGTTCTGTGGGTGTGGCTGAGCTGTTGTGTGCTCTCTGCAGAAGTACCGGGTCCTGGTTTACAACGGTGACGTGGACATGGCGTGCAACTTCATGGGGGACGAGTGGTTTGTGGAGTCTCTGCAGCAGCAGGTAGCATCACTAACCAGGATATTGAAGGACATCGTCCACTTCCTCATCTGTACCGTCGCGCTTGTCTAAAAGAAATCCTTCCTGATCACTGTTAAACTGTTCAGCTACAAAACTTTTATAATCGTTTAAATTTGAGCTGAAACAACTAATCGATTTAATAGATTAAAACAGTTGACAACTAATTTGTTTGTGGATTAGTTGCTTTATAATCACGTTTTACCTTAAGCGTCTATTTTTAACAACATCTGTTATATCTGCGGCCAATAGGGGGCAGTAATGAGCTACCTAACGCTGTGATCTACCAGTGGAGCAGTAGAAGAAGAAATTAGCCAATCAATAAGTTTTATATAATTTTACCTAATTTTTGTCTTTTATACCTAAAAATGAACGAATATTTTAACTGTGGAGCCCATTTCTTGAGGTCAACAGTGAACAGCACAATTCTCTTGTCTTTTCTTTTGTCTTACTGAAAATTAGTTTATAATGGCTTATAAGGGAAAGTAAAGGCTAAGCAAAATAATAAAAACCGATTTAATGGTAAAAGTAATCGACAGATTAATCAGTTTAGAAAATAATCGTTAGTTTGAGTCCTTGATTTAATTTGACTTTCTGTAAAATGGCATATTTGTCTAGACGGTGTTATAATTTATATTTAATATTTTGCAATATTTTGTTCAAAGTCTCAATTCTAATGAACTTTGTGTAGGGTTAGGGATTTATTGGACTATAACATAATATTGTGATAGCGCCCCTGTCTGACCTCTAAGTCAATAAAGTTGTCGAGCTGCATTGCAGGTATTCATGCCAAACTCAAAGTTATAACTCCAACTTCACTGTTACTTGATTATCACACACAAAAACATTTAAAACACAAGAAGAAACAAAAACAACGTTTTATATTTCTTTTTGTAGACGTCGCTCCTCCTTCGTGTCTTTTAAACTTAAAGTAGGAACAAATGTTGAGTCTAGTGTTTTTTCCACAGGTGGAAGTCCAGCGGCGTCCGTGGGTCTACGACAATCAGGACGGTCGTCAGATCGGAGGCTTCGTCAAAGAGTTTAACAACATGGCCTTCCTCACTGTTAAGGTACATCGTCGTCATCATCACTGATGCTGAGAAGTCTTGGCTCTTCCTGATTGGTTGATGGGATGTCCTATGGTTCTCCAGGGTTCTGGTCACATGGTCCCGTCAGATAAACCTGTTGCCGCCTTCGCCATGTTCTCCAGGTTCATCAAGAAGCAGCCGTACTGACCTGAGCTGTATTTGGACCTTCTCAGCTGCCGTACTCTCAGGGTGTTTTTATATCAGAACAGTTTTCCTACAGAAAATCATGTTATGTTGTGTCGGCCCATGTCTTCATAAAAACAAGCACGGTCTATTTCATGAGTGTATATTTTTTTGAATGGAAAAATCCAAAATAAAGTTAGATTCTACCCAAAACCGTGGTTCTGTTTTTCTTGCTGTACGGTGCCCCTGAAGGTCCTACTCATCGTCCAAAAGTCTCTAAGACTACCTGCTGCTAATCAACACCTCTTAAACCCAGAGGGAGGCAGGCAACCGATCTGACGCTCCATTAATACGTTTTTGTCTCTTTGAGCAAATGTACCTGGAAAAACAGCTTTAGGTATCCGATCACCTGTGAGCCTGGAAACCGATATGAAGCTGGATTACCTGCAGACGAAGACCTGGCGCTTGCTGAGGTCCTCGGTCATCAGAGCGAGCGGTGAAGCCTGACCCCCATCCCAGCTGGATAAACCCCCTCCAGGAGTCGTTTGTGTTGGTCAGAAGGAAAGTGGGCGCTGGCTGGACGTCACATTTGTCCACAGGGACCGCCCCAGGTGACGGCTAGCAGCTGCCCACTTCCTGTTGACTGTAAACTTGTTGTTGCACAACAGCAGCCAGTCAGTCGTTGTTAGAGAGAACAGCAAGTTGACCTTCAGAGCCTGGTTCTGCTGGTGGCTCAAAGTTGGTCCGATCCAGCCGACATAACGACTCACCTGAACAGGTACGTTCTGTACTGCCGCTGATCAGGAACCCGAACAACAATCTGTTTTTGTTCAAAATGGCTTCATCTGAAACTTTAGCTGATTAACTATGACTACAGCTGCAGTACTGCTGTAATTTATTACTACATAAATATTTTAACTAAAGTAATCTGATTAATGTTATAATCCGTTCCCCTGCAGTAACCTGATTGAATACTACAATAATTATTATACAGTTTTTATGATTATTGCTTCAATGCTGTGACTACAACAACAGTATCCTGGTATTGTATTATTCTGATTACTTCCTGAAATGATCTGATTCTACATTACTCTGATTACTACTACAATATCCTGATTAACACAGAGCTCATGAGAACAACTGTTTCCTGAGTCCTGCAGAAATCTATTACTACAGTACTTTCATTACTACAGACAGAAGGTGTCGGCAGTGACCAGCTCACCTGTTCATTTCACTGATTACTCTTGTGCTGCGTTCAAACCGAACATGTCTGGAGCGTCAAGTGCAACTAGTTTACATTGAAATCTGAACTTTGGCCTCTGGCCACTTGAGCGTCGACCAATCATAGAGCTCCTTCTATGTGACGTAGTGACAAACTTTCCAACAGGGCTAAGGTTCTGAAGTGATAATGGAGGATAGATTTATTGTGGCTGTTTTCTCTAATCCGATTGAAGCAGCATTCCCACCAAACACATCTGGAGCATCAAAATTGTGTCTGACGCTTCAAGTTGGACATGGTTACATTTTATGCATTTTTAGTTTCAGAAGCTTCAAACGTGCATCAAGCGTCCCCGCTTCCAATATCTTTTACAGTCTTTTTGTACTATAATAAATGAACCAAGACAGCATTGTTGTCAGCTGCCTCAGTGTCATATCTGTAACTACGGTAAAAATCCAGCAGCGTTCAGAGTTTGGTGGTTTTTGAGCGTCGGATGTCCACTGGATGTAAACGGGACGCTCCAGACGCCGTCGGTATGAGCGCAGCGTGAGACGAAACTAACGCTGAAATCGACCCTTGTCAGCGTTAAGCTCTGCTCGTGTTCAACCCCAACAAGAACCACAGGACCAACTGGACCAACCTCAGGCTAATAGCTCACCATTTGCTCTGGTACACCTGTTTTTGCAGGTGAGCTGTGATTGACTGGCCATGGACCAATCACTGAAGGGCCATGTGAGCGTACTTGGCTGTTTCCCACCTTCTGTGGGTAAAGATGTTGCTGTTGCTGTGGTGAAACCCCTGGCAGCAGGGCTTGGAAACCCCAGCAACCAGAGCCTGCTGCGTACTGACAGACAGGTAAACCTCTGGTGTGGCTGAGGGAGGAACAGATAGCTGGACTAACTCTAAACTGTAAGCAGCTGAGAGAACCTGGACAGAAACATGAATGATGCTCTTTTATGACATCAGCATGGTGATGAATTTATTTATGGCAACCATGAAATTGACACTGTAAATGTTTGCAGTGAAACGATTTTTTATTCAGCTGCTAAAAGTTTCCATCCTGATTGATCTCAAATTGATCCCTGATAGATTTCTGATCTGTACCTGAATAATCTTGAATTGTTCACTATTGTGGGACTTTATGGTCCACCATCTGATCTTATGGTAAAGGTTCTGGTTCTTGAGGGTTGGATGTTTGATCCAGGTTCTCTGGTTTATCTCAGAAACCTTTTAGATGAATATGTTTTGTTGTTGTTTATGTTCAGGTAAAGTGGACCATGGAGGTCCTGTGTTACGGTCTTACTCTGACATTGGACATAGATGCTGTCAAGCTCTGTGTGGACGTATACACTGATTGGATGATGGCCCTGGTGTCCTCAAGGAGCTCCACGCCTCTACCCATCAGCAGAGACCCCAATCTGTACGTCTAGAGGATTCTTCCGCATATCTATGTCCTCTTCCTTCCCAGGTGCTTGATCTCGTCTTGACCTGAATCCAGATCAGACTGTAGACCCAAAGCCACACACCTCAGGCCAAAACTCAGATCTGAATATAGACTACGGGTCTCTTTTTTTTACATGCTGTCTAGGATCTACACTAAAAGTGTCCGTACGCTTAAAACCCAAATTAGATTTATACAAACACAAGGAATTCATTTTTCTTTAAAGATCCCACATACACCTCAGCTTTCATTCACAAGGTCTTGCCTCTGGTTTGACCCTCTACAAGTCTAAACGGTCAATGCAAAGAATCACATTAATGTTAAGGTGTGTTTAAACAATGCAGCCGATCAATGTCGAGGGAAAGAAACAATTATATTGAGTAAAGAAATTCACAAGGTGCTAAATGAGGTCAAAACTAGAACATGATTTCTGGTTGTCACAGTGGTTCCATGACAAAGTGTTGTGAGCAACATGTTAACACTGACAATTTAGTGAGGGGAGCAGAGCGGACCATGGCTGAGGTGATGAAGAAGTGGTCAGAATAAAACTGACCGATCATCATTAGAGTATTGTCAGGCACAGGTGGAGGTAAGGACCTTCCTGAATTGACAACTTTGAAGAGGAAGGTAGCCTCCACAGGTTAGAATGATTAACTGTCATTATGTGAAAAAAGGAGGAAGACACATTTATATTTACATGTATGCATTTAGCAGATGCTTTTATCCAAAGCGACTTACAAAAAGAGGGTTTAACATTGAACTACGATGCAATTTACCTGCAATATGCTAGGAGAGGATTTAACATCAATGATGTTACAAAGATGGCGGCGCGCAGTAGTGCAGCGGCTTCTCACTCTCCTAAGGAACACCCTGATTTAAGTAGTTTTTACGTTGGTTCGGGGCCCAAACTCATGCGCCTCATGCGTATGAGTTATGGCAGGACTGAAATCTGTAGGATTAAGGACAGTTTGGTCAGCAAAAACCTAGAAAATAACATCCGAGGAAAGCTGGGCGGACGACGGCTCCTCCGGACTTCGGCGTGGGGGAGCAGAGCGCTGCAGACAAAGGGCCGGCAGAGGCGATGCAAGCGAAGGCAGAAGAGGCGGAAGCACGGCGGTGTGCTAGCCAGGCTAAAGGCTAATGCTAACCGACCCCCGATTCCGTCACTTTTCCTGTCCAACGTCCGCTCTTTGGACAACAAGCTGGACCTGCTGCGGCTGAGGATCAGTGCTTGTGAGGACATGAGGAACTGCGCTGTGATTTGTCTCACAGAAACCTGGCTGAACGACACCATGCCGGACTCAGCCTTCTAACTCGCCGCCCGGCAGCTCCTCCGTGCGGACCGCTCCCAGCTCTCCGGGAAAGCCCGCGGGGGCGGACTATGCGTCTATATCAACAAAGGTTGGTGCACAAACTGCGTGTTGGAATACAGCCACTGCTCCGAGGCGACAGAACAGCTGACTGTGAAATGCAGACCTGGATGCTAATGCTAACATCGCGCTGAACCAGCTACATGACAACATCAGCTCACTTCAGAACAAGCACCCGGAGGCGTTCTACGTGGTAGCGGGGGATTTTAACCACGAAGAACTGACGAACTGCCTGCCGAAGTTTAAACAGCATGTGAACATTCCAACACATGGAAATAACACGCTGGACCGTCTTTACACAAACCTAAGAGACGCATACAGAGCCTTCCCCCGCCCCCATCTCGGGCTCTCCGACCACATCTCCGTCATGCTGGTGCCTGCATACCATCCCCCGCTGTGACGCTCCAGACCCACACAGAGGACCATCACTGTGTGGCCCAGTGACGCCGACGCCGTGCTGCAGGACTGCTTCGGCTGCACAGACTGGCAGGTTTTCAGGGAGGCTGCTGAGTACGAGGGGGAGCTGGACCTGGAGGAATACACATCTGCTGTTCTGGGGTACATCAGCAAGTGTGTGGAGGATGTCACCACCACCAAGACTGTGACTTGCCACCCGAACCAGAAACCCTGCCTGAATGCTGAGGCACGTTTTCTGCTGAAAGCA
>JAVLVB010000861.1:67985-81282 GCA_032876305.1 Orestias chungarensis | reverse complement strand
AGCTCAGGAGGGCAAGAAGAGAGCTGACTGCAGGAGTTAAGAGGGCAAAAGCTGCATATGCTCAGAAAATCCAGGGACACTTTTCCTCCCAGGATCCACAGAGCATGTGGAAGGGCATCAAGTGCATTACAGACTATAAATCTAAAGCTGCACAATGCCCCAAAGACCCCTCCCTGCCTGAGGCTCTCAACCAATTCTATGCCCGGTTTGAGAACCCTGACACCCTCCCCAGCACCAGAATCATGACTTCACCAGGAGAAGAGCCCATCAGTGTGACTCCAGCAGAAGTAAGGAGGACGCTGAGGAGGATCAACCCCCGAAAAGCTGCTGGCCCAGACAACATCCCCGGACGGGTGCTGAGAGAGTGTGCGGACCGGCTCTCAGACGTGTTGGCGGACATCTTCAACGCCTCCCTCATCCAGGCAGCTGTCCCCACCTGCATGAAGACCGCCACCATCATCCCAGTCCCAAAGAGCTCCGCAGCGACAGGTCTCAATGACTATCGGCCAGTAGCCCTCACACCGATAGTCACAAAGTGCCTCGAGAGACTGGTTCAGACCCACATCAAACCCAACATCAGCGCCACCGTTGATCCACACCAGTATGCATACAGGAAAAATCGATCCACAGAGGACGCTATTTCCTCCGTGGTCCACACTGCCCTCACCCACCTGGAGCAGAAGGATTCTTACGTCCTATGCTGTTTGTGGACTTCACCTCCGTGTTCAACACCATGATTCCTCAGACTCTGATTAATAAACTCTCCTCACTTGGACTGAGCTCTTCCATCTGCAACTGGGTCCTGGACTTCCTGACCAACAGGCCGCAGTCTGTGAAGATTCACAACATCTCCTCCCCCACCATCACCCTCAGCACTGGCTCCCCTCAGGGCTGTGTGCTGAGCCCCCTCCTGTTCACAATGCTCCCATCTGACTACTCGCCTATCCATCCAGGCTGTCATATTGTGAAGTTTGCAGACGACACAGCAGTGGTTGGATGCATCACAAACAGTGATGACTCCAGCTACAGGCAGGAGGTGGAACACCTGGAGGGTTGGTGCAGGGAGAACAACCTCTGCATTAATGTAAAGAAGACCAAGGAGATGATTGTGGACTTCAGAAGGGGCAAGCATGCCCACCTCCCTGTGCACATGGGAGGATCTGCGGTGGAAGTGGTCAACAGCTACAGGTACTTGGGTGTACACCTGAGCAACAACCTCACCTGGAGCAACAACACTTCCATTCTGGTCAGGAAGGCGCACCAGCGGCTTTACTTTCTCAGGAGGTTGAGAAGAGCTGGACTCGGGAGCTCAGTCCTCACCTCCTTCTACAGATGTGTGGTGGAGAGCGTCTTGAGCTCCAGCATCAACGTGTGGCATGGAAGCTGCTCTGCTGCAGACAGGAAAGCTCTGCAGAGAGTGGTGAAGGCTGCACAGAGGACTGTTGGAGTCAGCCTCCCCAGCACCACAGACATTTACACCTCCAGATGCAGGAAAAGGGCCTCCGGCATCATGAAGGACCCCACACACCCAGCACACTCACTTTTTGTCCCGCTCCCCTCAGGCAGGATGCTGCGGAGCATCAAGTGTAAAACCACCAGCCTGAGAAACAGCTTCATTCCTGAAGCTGTGAGACTCTCAAACACACTCAATTACAAATGAAAAACACTTTCTCATTTAACCGGCACTGATCACTTTAATATCACACTTTAAAATGTCACTTTAAAATGTCATTTAATATGTCACTTGCACTCTGAATTTTCAATGCATCTATGTCCGAAGTCCCATATTGTAGATTCTGTGTCCATATTGTAGATTCTGTGTAGTCAAATCCTATTTCTCGTATAGTTCTTTATATTTTATTATATTATTTAAAATTTCTATCAGGGTGTAAACTTGACCGGGGGATTAGAATTTCGTCCCACCTCATGTACCACATGTGATGTGATGACAAATAAAATTCCTTGATTCCTTGATTCCTTGATCCTTGCCCTCACAGAAACTTGAATCATACCAGAAAACAGCGCCACACCGACTGCACTCTCCACCAACTACACATTCTCTCACACACCACGGCCTGGCAAAAGAGGAGGTGGTACGGGGCTACTGATATCCAACAAATGGAAATATACCTATTTCAGCTCAGGAGCCTCGTACAACTCCTTTGAATACCACGCCGCCGTGAAGACAGCAGCTGTTAAAATTAATGTGGTTGTTGTATATCGTCCTCCGGGTCAATTTCGACTTCCTAGAAGATCTAGACTCCCTGCTCTCCTCCTTCCCTGAGCATGACTGTCCTCTGCTTGTCCTTGGTGATATGAACATTCCTTTTGACACTCAAGATCCCGCAGATTTCTTCTCGCTAACTCACTCGTTTGATCTCCAGTGGGTAAGCAGCCCCCTAACTCACAAGCCTGACTCCCTAAGATCGATCCGCACAAACCTCAGAGCTGCGGAGAGAAGATGGAACAAATCAAAGGACCCATCTGATCTGTCACACTTCCAAATGCTGCTCTCATCCTTCTCCTCAAGCGTCATCACCGCAAAGAAGGAGTTCTATCAGGACAAGATCCACAGCCCTACCGACACCCGGAAGCTATTTTCTACCTTCAAGTCTCTGTTAAACCCACCACCTCCTCCTCCTGCAACAAACCTCATGGGAGATTCCTTTGCCAACTTCTTCACCGACAAAGTGGCAGCGCTCAGCAGTCAGTTCTCAGACCCATCTACACAGACCACAGCTCACCCTTCCTCACTGGTCCTTCCTATGAGCGCCGATGAACCCACTGCTTCCTTTTCTTCATTTACCCCTCTCACCAAGGAGAAGGTATCAAAGCTTCTCACAACCAGCTGCCCTACATCTTGCCTTTTGGATCCTATTTCCACCATACTCCTGCAAGCCATAGCTCCAACCGTTGTGGCAGCAGCCACTCACGTGATCAATGCTTCACTATCTACTGGATCATTCCCCACCACCTTCAAACAAGCCCAGGTAAGTCCCTTATTAAAAAAAACCTCCCTAGCCCCCACCCAAGTGGAGAACTACCGACCGGTCTCCCTCCTCCCTTTCCTATCTAAAATCATTGAAAGAGCTATCTCAAAGCAGGTGATGAAATTCCTGCTTGACCTCCTTGATTCTAACCAATCAGGCTTTAAGAGCGGTCACTCCACGGAAACGGCTCTCCTGTCAGTAACGGAATCCTTAAAAGAAGCCAAAGCGACAGGCCAATCATCAATTCTCATCCTACTGACCTCTCAGCTGCATTTGATACTGTAAACCACAGCATCCTACTAACCAAGCTGGCAGACATGGGCATTGAGGGCAGAGCACACTCCTGGTGGAAATGCCATGCCACCTTGAAGATATGTCTTTCTGACATATCTGCATGGATGACAGATCACCACCTCTAACTGAACCTCTCCAAAACTGAACTGCTTTTTATCCCAGCCAAGAAAAGTATTCAGCACAACATCAGCATCAGGTTAGACTCCCTACCTGTGGCACCACTAAGGTTGTAAGAAACCTGGGCGTCATGATCGATGATCAGCTGACCTTTGCGGATCAGGTTGCCTCTGTCGCTCGATCGTGTCGCTTCTCTCTATTCAACATCAGGAAGATTAGGCCATATCTAACCCAACATGCGACACAGCTCCTAGTTTAGACCTTGGTCATATCCCGCCTTGACTGCTGCAACGCCGTCCTAGCAGGTCTTCCAGCCTGTGCTGTGAGAATGCTACAGATGATCCAGAATGCTGCAGCTCGCTTGGTTTTTAAGGATTCAAGGAGACTTCAACACATGGTAAATGAGGTGGAACGAAATGGTATCCTCACGGTCCAGTTCCACCCAAGAGCTAATATTAAAATAGATAAAATAAGGTTAAAAGAAGTAAAATAAATAAAATATAATGTAATACGCAAATATTCAGAAAATATATGGGAGTAAAGTGTCTCAGTGCGGGTATGTGATGGTGTTCAGTGTGTATTGTCCATGTAAAGTGTCGGTGCTGTGGTTGTTCAGGTAGAGTTCAAGAGTCTCACAGCTTCAGGAATGAAGCTGTTTCTCAGATGGGTTGTTCTGCACTTGATGCTCCGCAGCCTCCTTAGCCTCCTGAGGGGAGCGGGACAAAAAGTGAGTGTGCTGGGTGGGTGAGATCCTTCCAGTCAAAGCGAACGCATGTCACACCCCTTTTCATTGAACTCCATTGGCTTCCCTTAGCTGCACTCATCAAATTCAAATCACTTATGCTGGCATTTAGAGTGTTTGATGGATCAGCGCCCATCTACCTCAACACCCTCTTAAAGCTTTATGTCACTGCCCACCCCGCTCCGTTCCTCCAAGGAGCGCAAACTAACGCGACCAAAGCCCCGTGCAGGTCAATCTAAACTCTTCTCATTTGCGGTTCCTCGCTGGTGGAATGACCTTACGTACACCATCAGAGCATCAGATTCTCTTTCCACCTTCAAGAAATCCTTGAAGACCCAGCTCTTCCCAGAGAATCTATTGCCCTGAATAATCTAAAAGCACGTATTACCCACCCTGATATTAGTTAGCACTCAGTTTATGATACTTGGGCATTCTACCTAAATGCTGTAAATGAGTGTCATGATTAATGTTAAATCCTCTTTTTGTAAGTCGCTTTGGCTAAAAGCGTCTGCTAAATGCAGAAATGTAAATGTGAACATATTTATAAGACATTAAGTTTACCTGCATTTATGCGAAAATGTCATAAATTACTATGTTCTTTGAAAGTCATGAAAATGGTTTGTTAAACATATCTGTTGTTTTCACAGTTAAAAAATAAGACTTCTTTTCTACTCGGGTCTTACGTTTTTTGTGTGATTCTTGGTCCACTGTGTTAATATACTATGCCAAAATGGAAATATAACTGTAAATCCACAAAGGGGAGGTTGTGCTGAAAAGAATGATACCAAGCAATACAGGGTCAACATTTTTTTTAAGTGAAATGTAAAGATAAAATAAAAAGTAGTCCAAAATGTCCAATTATAGCCTGGACTCCAGAGGGGTTACTAATGAATGAAACTAACATAACTAACGAACAAAAGTAACTTACGAAACTAACTTACAAAACTAACTTACGTAACAAACTTAACCTTATGAACAAACAAATTTAACAATCTTGACGAATGAACGAAACTAATTTAAAGAACAAGTGAACAAAACTAACTTAAACTAATGAACTAAACTTACTTAACGAATTAACTAACTTAACTATATTAACAAACAAACTTAACTTACTAAATTAACAAAGTTACTTAACTAACTTAACTAATGAATAAAACAGACATAACAAACTTAACTAAAGAAGGAAACAAACATAACTAACTAACCAACTAACTAACTAACTAACGAACCAACTAACTAACTAACTAACTAACTAACTAACTAACTAACTAACTAACTAACTAACTAACTAACTAACTAACTAACTAACTAACTAGCTAAGGAGTACCTTTTCTGAGCAACTAATATTTGTGTTTCAGAGAAGTTTCCACTAACTGATCTGCTCTTGGAGACCAGGGCGTTGACAGAAACAAGGTCAGTTCTTCAGCTCCAGGTTTTACTGGTTTTACTAGGTTTACTGGTCCAATCTGAACTTGTCTCCATCTGTGATAATGAGATGATCCATGCATTCAGCTCAGCACCCAGCACAGATAACTAGATCTAGCAGAGTCTTTCCTCCTCTTTCTTTGCTTCTCCAGCATCCAAATGATCTTCATCCATCCTCTGAAATCAGGACTCTATAGGATCTAGGAAGTAATAAGGGCATTTAGAGCTTTATGGGCAGAGAGACCTGTGGAGGGCTCAGTCATCAAGGATTTCTTAAAGGTGGACAGAGAATCCGATGCTTTTATAAGTAAACCATACAGTTAAGCCGCATTAAGATTAAATATACTGTTTGTAAATGTTTTTGTTAAACTGTCTTGAATAAAAAAGGTAGAAAAATGCTTAGTTGGCATGTGCTAAAATTTCTCCTTAAGATAAAGTTCATAATAAAACATGAAATAATAAAGAATTAACATTTGCAGCCACTTACATGGTGTGTTAGAGTATTCAGTTGAATATAAGAGAACGAAGAAACAACCTTTAGGAATTTGAAGTTAAGCTCTTGAGCTCCTAAAATACTACTGGAGAAAGTAAACCCGACTCTGACATTATAACAGGCGACAGCTAACAGGAACTTAAATGCCTGACTGCAGTCAATTAGGTCACTGAGTGGAACTACCCCCATCGCTGAGATTCTTTCTACTTTTTCAGGAATCAACGATTGCGATTCTTTGTTGGTTTAACATGGTGGCTACTCCAGACCGCCTTCATTTCATCCAGCTCTCTCTGAAATGTTTGATTAAAATTATGGTTCAACTGCACCAACAGATGTGGTGAAAAGCGTTTGTGTGGTGTAATATAGTGACGTTCCACACATTACACAGTGGGCTTGATCTAGACACTCCCAAATACGGAGCGCTAATTGTGTCTAGACAAAACAAAACAAAGAAATCTTGAGCAGAAGCTGGCCGCGTTTCATGGATCTACAAAGATTTCATATATGAAGGAAGATTTTGCTTCAGCTGTTGACTGTCATCATATGTAGAGAGTTTGAGGGAAAGATGAAAGCCATAAAGTTATAGGTATAACAATGATTTAGGTTTCAAAAGTGAAACAACACAACATGAAAACATTTCAATTCAATTCAGTTTTTTTGGGCACAAACATACTAAAGAGCAGACCCACAACATTTTACACGTAGCCTAATAAAACAATTAATGAAGATTTTATTTCTTTGTCACAACATCATCGGGACGTCTCGGATGAGCACATTCTATGTTCCTAGATCTGTCCTAAGGATACTGGAACAACCACCAAATTCCTCCACTGCCTCCAGCAAATACCCAAATCAATGACGTGCGGGTCTGTGCTTGTGTTCGGAGCTTTTATCAGGATAAAAGTGAAAAACAATTGGTGCAGTTGTAGTTTGGCCCCAAAGGGAAATACTGCCTGCAGATGAATCTTTTGGAACGACAGATCAGAGAATGACCAGAATCCACAAGAATCAAAGGAACATCTTCCTTTTTTTTGGACTGACACCATTTCTCAGGCATTTGTTGTACATCAGACGTCCTGCAGCTCCTTCCAGCTGCAGCATGACCTCCCTGAGGTCAGCGAACTGTTTGCATCAGCTGCTGCTTTCTGAGCAGCTGAAATAAGCTAAGAATGACTTATATTTTATTATTATTCAATCCACGATGTAAAGATAAAATAAAAAGTAGTCCAAAATGTCCAATTATAGCCTGGACTCCAATCCACGATCAAAATAAAACAGAATGCGGTTCGATTTGTACATGTTTGCTAGTGGCTGTCACAACTGTCAGACATTATAAGTCGTTCCCTGGAGATACACTTTCTTCCTCACACGTCAACAAACGTGTAGTTTGATATCGAAACAGTGACATAAATTTGAAACTAATATTTCTTTCATAATAATTGTCTAGCAGACAAAAGTAAAATATTCTACCGTATTGTGATAATATATATATTGGCCAAACAATTATTACAAACTGGAAGATTAGATCTGAAAGGACCCCTGGGTCTGGTACTGAGAGCTCTGGGTCGGTTCTATTATTACTTGGACTGAGCTGCTCGTCTTCAGTTCTGTTGGTAATAGATGTGTTCAACGTCACCAGTACCCAGCTGGACCTGGATCGGTTCTCTGAGTTCAGGTTGAAAGGATTTTATTGGTTCTTTGTTATTTTTCTGAATGACGTCATCACATCTGATCTTTTCTGCAGAAACAACAACAAAGAAAATGAGCCAATCAGAAAGCAGCACAACCTCCTCCTCTCCGGTTGCCGTGGTAACCAGCTGAAGGGGGTCCAGTCCAGCTCGGACTGATGATCAAACATCTATAATCAATAACAGTCTCTGAGACGATCGTCCATCGCTGACGTCATCCCGTCGCTTGACGCACACAGAGGTGAGGTAGAGGAGGATGAAGATCTGCTGATCAGCCAATCTGCAGCCTGCTCTTCCTCCCTGCGGAGTTTCTCCTCCATCTTCCAGCAGCGATGCTCCCGCAGCCCCTTCCCGGCCTCGGAGCTCCCTGAGCGGCCAGGCTGAAGCTCCGCAGCCCGTCATGGTGCAGAAGCCGCGGAACGGCGGGGTGTTCCCCGCAGCGCAGGCCGAGCAGAAGAAGCTGAAAGTCGGCTTCGTGGGTCTGGAGTCCGGGGGGACGGAGTCGAGCAGGGACGGAGCTCTACTCATCGCAGGTACAGAACAGGACAGAGGGGCTGGTTCTGGCCGGACACGGTCACGGTTCCGAGTTCGGTCTAGTGTTTACTGCGCATGCGCATGGCGAGGCCACAGTAACACCAGAACTTCAGGTGGTAGTCTTCAGGTGAGGAGCGGTCCAGGTGCTTGTGGATCTGGCTGTGGTGATTTTTGGTTTCAGTTCTGGTGAAACTGCCACAAATGAACCAAACATTGGGTTGATCCGGATCAGGGCCTCAGATCCAGATCCAGTTTTTCTCTCAGCAGAACTCAAACATCCTGACTATTAAATGATTTCAATAATGTAAATGTTTGATATGAAGTTAAGCTACCAGACTCATTTTCACTTCAGCTTGCTAAAGAGAAAAAAAGGCAAATTAATTTAACGATCGGATGTGTTTTATATTAAGAATTAAAAATTAAAGAGTTTAAAAGCAGAAATGGAGTTCAGCAGTCAAACATTTTAAAGTTACCAGCTGGACTCTGGATTTAGAACAATACCAGTTTTTGAAGAACCTGGGAGTTTATGGTTTAAAAGCACATTTAGTTTCACTCTGGGATTAACAAAGTCGTTTTAAATTATAACCTGCCATACTCAGACGAGACAATGATGGAGGACTTCCCTCTTTGATCGTCCTCAGAACCTCAGACCTTCCCTCCATGGCGGTCTCTCAGATGGATGCTAAATAGCCGACATACTCTAACTCAACGTCGTCCTACTTTTTATCTATGTCTCTGCACATTCAGAGGAAAACAGAAATCTGAAGTGAAACCTTGTTTGTTTCCAAATATCCGACAAATAAAGCTGACTCTGAAAATTTGACCTAATTCATGAAATGAACTGTAAAGCCGAAGTTTCATCAAGTCAGTGGAACGTAATTCAGAAGCTTCTTGCTGGTTCTGTTGATGAGTTGGTCTGATTTATATATTTGGTTTAGCTGTTACATTATTATTATTATTATTTCGCAGCACAACTAATAAATCTGTGATAAGTGAACTAAGCACAGATGAAAAACGGTTTGCTTCTTCCTATTAGCAACACCTGAATATAAATACACCAGAACCCAGTTTCTGATCCCCACACGCACAAATGAAATCCTGCCCCCTAGTGGAGGCAAGCATTGAACACAAGAAACTGGCTCCGACAATCAGTTTATCCAGGACAATTTTACTGGGGTGGCCAGGATGGGACACAAGATTAGTCCGGGGTGGCCATGGAATCACAGAATTATATATATCTATATATCTATATATGTATATAATATGGATGCAGCGACTACTTTTTTCCAACATGAGTAGTGTACGAGTACTTGCATTTGAGATCTCACCGATAACGAGTACTTAAGCCATTACACATATAGTTACTTTGTTTTTTTGTTTTGTTTTTTCCACAGATAATGTTATTTGAACAACATTCCCTATTATGTGCAAACATATAGTAAAAACACAAATTTAGCAAAATTGTCAAATACTGAAATACTTTTTCGCGGTACTGAGGACAGCAACGGTTTTTGTGCCGCCAGGTTTGCGGGCGCGGAGCTGTCTGGGGGACCAATGGTTGTGGGCGTGTGTGTGTGTATATATATGTATGTGTGTGTGTGCGTGTGTGTGTGTGCATCTATAGGGACAGAGAGGGAGAGAAACAGTAGGCAGAGTTTTTACTTTGTGAGTACTCAAGCCATGGATACTTTTTGTACCACTTGCCTTTGAAGGACCTGTTCCTGTCGCCTTGCTTGGTTTGTGGGAAAATGCTGAGATGAGGCTGTGTAGGAACTGCTGCTCTGGACTGTGAAATGTCTGTAAAATATAAAGAATCATGATAAGCACTTGCTTCAGTTTTTACAAGGTTTTACTCAAAATGACAAAGTGAAAATGTCATCCATATTTCAATGTTACTTAAAAGGAAGGAAGTCATACTGCTGCGTGAACTGAAAGATAAAATGTCATAACGTACCGTAAGGTCCAGGTGGAGCAGCATGTACAACGTTAGGAGGCTCTCTGTCATCAGTGTCA
Organism: Orestias chungarensis; assembly: GCA_032876305.1. NCBI lineage: Eukaryota > Metazoa > Chordata > Actinopteri > Cyprinodontiformes > Cyprinodontidae > Orestias > Orestias chungarensis. Next base: position 70,986 of record JAVLVB010000861.1, on the reverse strand, counting down.
CCTGAAGCAGTAAAAACAATAACCATTACACACATAGACTGAATGTGGACAGATTAGCGTATTCTATGTATTCACATATAAATATCATACACAATTGGACAATCTTTTTTTTTTTTTTTTTTGTTAATAGTATGAAAGAGAGTACACAACAACTTCAAGTAACATATTTGAATTACATCTGAACCTGACATACCAGACTTAGTAAGTGGAGTCCCAGACAATGCTGGTTCACTGTCAGTTTCCTCCTCCACTACTGGTCATCTGTGGGAATACAAGAATGGTTTAAAATGACAGATAGCCAGACACACACTCACACACCTTGTTCTTCTGTCTTAACATTTATAGTCTGTTTTAATTGTGTGTGTAGTATTTCAGAAAGTTGTAACTGTAATTCAAACTCTCCATGCATAACCTACCATCCTGTATTGGGGGAGTGAATTAGCTCTTCATCATTATCACTAGGCTGCTGGCTTTTCTGGGCCTTTTCACTGGTGCTGGTAGAAGTTTTGGCTGACTCTGACTTAGCTCTGAAGCTCTGAATATCTATTCTTCTCTTCATATTCTCTTAATATCCCAGGAGAAAATGTAATTTATTCACTCAATCATGCAACCAATCAATCATCCAATCAACCAGTCAGGCAATTCACCTCATACAGCTATAACTACAACAGAAAGAGGGATCAATGAATTGAGTTTAAATCAGTGTACAAATTTAAAGTGTTTATGTGGCTCTGGGATCCCTTAAATAACAACTTTGACTTCATTAAAATGTTTAGAAAACAAGAAGGTGTATAATTATTGTCTTTTTACACTTGATAGCACAATCAACACACATTGGATCTGTAACATTTGTGGTATTTGAATGCATGTTGGTCTGACTATTGTCTAAAATATGTGAGCTGTGAAAATAAGCCTAGTCCTTAATCTCTAAGAGAATAAAGTCTCTAAACAGCATTTAAAACAGAGAGCAAATATGCTGCTTGAAAAAAGTGCTGAAACAACCTTAAATATGTTAGGAATGTATAACCAATCAATTTACAATTTAATGTTTTTCCTTAAGATCATTTAGTATGCCCAGCACTGCAAATAAGCCTGTTTGTTATTAACGACACAACTGTCACATTTCTTAGTGGTTAGTGAAAAAATATTACATCAGCTTTAGATATTGAACACACACATCAGCAAAAATAATAACTTGAGTCTTCAGTCCAGACCGGTTTCATCTTCCATTTATCCCAATAAGAACAAATAAAAAGCAACTGAAATAAGCAGGCTGCTGCTAGGTAGCTCGCTAGCTTGTTCTCGTATTTTACCTGCTGCTGCTACTTAAATAAAGCTTGCTAAATAAGGTTTTCCTACAAATTCAGAGCAAATTTCACCTTTAAAGTAAATTAAATGTAATTTAACTTCAGTGGTCAGACGTCTTGGTGCTGGTTCAGTTCCTGATGGTCTCAGTCTGAACATCTCCACTGTCAGTTAATGATTGCTTTCTCCAGGTGGGGATGAAGGTCCTCGGCGTCAGCGTAGCAGCGTCTCTGGAGGAAAGAAGCCCCCAAAGAGAAACGCCCTCTACAGGCGGCTGCAGAACTTCCTGTACAACGTTCTGGAAAGACCTCGAGGATGGGCCTTCATCTACCACGCCTACGTGTAACTCACCACACAAAACTACCAGCTAACGTTGCCTCATGAATTTCTTAGTTTCCTTATGATGCAGACGTTTTTGTTCCACTGAAAGGTTTTTAGATCAGATCGAACAGGTTGATTAAAGACTTGGCCCATGCATCTCGGCTCAGTGATCACTCATTGGTGTTCTGTGTCCAGGTTTCTGCTGGTGCTCTCCTGCCTGGTTCTGTCTGTCTTCTCCACCATTAAGGAGTACGAGAAGAGTTCAGAGGACGCCCTCTACATCCTGGTAAAAACTCAAAATGTCACCACCATGCCTGGTTCTTCTCTAGCAATGTTCTCCTCACTTTAACCGGGCTCAGTTCAAACCCTTGGTGTTGGTGATGAACTGGGGCGGTTTGTTGGTACTCTGATTACTACCTAGTGTTGATCAAACTTAAGGATGGATGTTGGTTCACGTGTGTTTTGAGGGTAAAACGATCTTGCTGCCTTAATTTTTCTGTCATCAGTTCCCCAGAGCTTTCTGCTTTTGTCTTTATTTCCCAAGAAACTCAAGTTTACTCTTCAAGTCACTAAACCATGGAAACTTTGGATCGGATGTCTGTTTGACTAAGATTATCAAGTTCTTGCTTATGTAGAACTTGCAGAAAGTTTCAGTGCTCATTAGAGAGATGCGTCTGCTCCAACAGAGACGGCATTTATTTCTACAGCTCATCTGCTAACAGCTACTCTCGTTCTGCTATTCCCATTCCTCCAACTCTTAGCTGTAATGACTTTATGGAATTCTTTATTGATAAAATTGAATCTATTAAAACTAAAATTGATTGCATCCTACCAAACATAACTACTACCTCAGTAAGCAATGAGACACTGAATGTGGCTCTGGAGCCTGATCTCTGTTTGAAGTGTTTAGTTCCAGTTGAGCCTTCTGAGCTTTCAAAAATACTTTCTTCATCTAAGCCTTCAACTTGAATGTTGGATCCAATCCAGACAAAATTGTTTAAAGAAGTATTTCCTATTATTATTACCCCCATTTAGGAAATGATTAATCTGTCATTAGTGAATGGTTATGTACCAGAGGCTCTTAAGGTAGCTGTAATAAAACCCCTACTTAAGAAACCTTCTCTAGATCAAGAAAACTTAATAAATTACAGACCCATATCTAATCTTCCTTTTTTGTCTAAAATCCTTGAAAAAATTGTTGCTAATCAACTGAGAGAGCATTTGATGAATAATGACCTATTTGAAGAATTTCAGTCAGGTTTCAGAGCTCATCATAGCACTGAGACAGCTCTCCTTAAAGTTACTAATGATATTCTCATGGCCTCAGACAATGGGCTCGTGTCTATTCTAGTTCTGTTAGATCTCAGTGCTGCTT
>JAVLVB010000861.1:17386-33380 GCA_032876305.1 Orestias chungarensis | reverse complement strand
CCCCCCCCCCCCCCTCCAGGTTAAAGGCCAGAATCAGCAGATTAACAGAGCTGCTAAATGGTGGCGGTTGGTGTTGGGGGGGGGGGCTAATTCCTGAAAAATTATTATTGCCACTGTGGTGTTTAAAAGAATACATATTTGTGTATTGTAATTGCACCACCTTGTCAGAAGGCAGCGCGGTATGTTCAAATGATTGCATACTGTACACTTTGTCACGGGTTGTTCACTTTTTGAAGATTGCCAATAAACCAAGACTTTCCAGCAGTACCGTGGCTTGTCGATTTCCTATGAGGAGCTTTTCCCTGTGTTTTGATCTGGACACAACAGGCACTAAGAAAGCCAATCTAGCAGAATCAGGCTTAAACAGAGTTATTGGCTAAAGTAGGACTCTACTGATGTAGTGACAGAGAAAAACACACCAGACTTGATTGTCATGTCTGGATAGAAACCAGCTGAACTGTGAAGCTCCTCCTGGTACCATCTGTATTCCTCAAATGTTATAACCGGGTCAGATTCTGACGGGATCCAAGAAACATTTCGTCTCCAAACTCAGAACTATCATCAGACTCCCGACTGTAACTAAGGCTCTCGACATAGCAACAATGTTATCATGGTGAGTTAACAAGGCAACAGTCGTAGCACTGAATCCAACACATTGCCATGGATACTGTTACCACGACAACAGACCAACGGATGTTTGGGTTGATCAACAGTGGAAGGACTTAAGTCTGAAATTTAGACAAGCCTTTAGAACCAGAACCAGAAAAACCAAGACGCATCAGAAACTCTTAAAGCTGCAATCATCGATGCATCTATCTTGTTTTTTTCCAGCTCCAGCTCAGGATGACTTCCTGTCTTATGCCCCTCCTCTTCCTGTCTGTTGTGTGCATCATGGCGGCTTCAGAACCTGCTGGTGTTAAGATTCGGATCACTGATCGAGGCCTGGACATGTGTGAGTGGGAGGGGCTTCAAAGCTGCTACACATGTGTGAGTGTGTTAAAGAGTGTGTAATGTGTGTGTGTTTTAGTAAAGTTTGAGACTCAGAAGTTTGTGGAAGAGGAGCTGAGCAACATCAGCATGCCAGAGATGAAGGGCAAAGATGGACGCTTCCAGTACACCGTCACTGAGTGAGGCTTCACGCTGACACTAGTAGTTTCACTCTTGTGCTGACATGTTTGCTAACATCTGTTTTCTCTACACAGTGTGAAGATCACAGAACTGAATCTGAGCCATGTTGATCTGCAATTTATCCCTGATGTTGGTTTGTTGTTCGATGTGCAGAACTCGTCTATCTCTCTGAGTTTCCAGCGAAGAATCCTTTACTGGTTTTTGTGAGTTGTCCCACAGAACCACTCAAACTACACTTTGAACACACATGACCCCTCAAATGAGTTTTTAATTGTAGATGAATCTGTTTCTCCCTGTCACTCAACCAACCAACCAACCCTTCATCCATTCTTTATAGTCCGCTATAACTGGAAATGATGTAAAGGGTGTAAAACCAGAAAGCTTGAGAAGCAAACAGTGAAATGATCGAAATTATTATTATAAGAAAACTACAAGAACTTAAACTTAAGAAATTTCTAAAGTAACTGCAGAAACACATTCAGGTTCTTTAATGGGTAAGTATTGTTTTTTATTTTTAGTTTGCATTGTTCTTGTTCTTTTTAACGGTGAATTTGATAACTTTATTTCATCCATTTTTTTACTCAACTAGTCAGAATAGTTAACTGTTACTTTATAAAGTAACTTAAAGGAGGTTTACATCAGAATAGATGTTAAACTTTAAAAATATTGTGCATCTCAGTGGAAATGGGGACAGAAGAGACAGTCATCACAAATATGCATTTTTCTTTGTTTTGAATTTTAAATGTTTATGTTTATTCGTCTTTCATGTTAGTTTTATTATCTAAAATTGTTGCTCTTGAATTTTGTTATGAAGTACTTTCAATCATCTTGTATAGTATATGTGCTATAGAAATAAATTAGCCTTGCCTTAAAGATCTCACCAACTCTGCTTACATGTTAATCTAAAACATAATAAAACAAATCAATTGTTTGATTATATTTTTAGAATAATTATCTCTCTCTGAAGGTAAATTGAAAGATGCAAATCTCGTTGTTTTCCTAGTTATGACACTGGAAACATCAATGCATCGGCTGAAGGCGTGAACATCAACACGGCCGTGAACCTGATCAGAGACGATCACGGACGATTGAAGATCAACAACATCAGTTGTGACGCCAAAATCAAGAAAATGAGGGCGGAGTTCAGCGGGACGCTTGGGTAAAAACCAGGAGGACCTGCTTACAGATCGTCTGGTCAGGAAGTAGCTCCTAATCTGGTTCTTGTGTTTTCAGGAGAGTTTATGACTTCCTGGCACGATTTCTGACTACAGGGATGCGCTTCTTCCTCAACCAGCAGGTGGGTCCGGGTTCTGGTTCTGTGTGTACGTTGTTCATACATGGTGGTAATCTGGCTTCTGATTGGCTGTACCTCACGCGTGCACACCCATCAGATCTGCCCAGCTCTGGACCACGCCGCTCTGGTCCACGTGAACTCCATGTTGGAGACAATCCCAGTGAGGACCGAGGTGGACCAGTACGTCGGCATTGATTATTCTCTGATCAGCGATCCAGTGGTGACATCGCGTAGCCTCGACATGAACTTCAGGGTAAAACTCACCTAAATGTTCTGACAGAACCAGATGTGAACTGGTACCAGCAGTGTGCTTGTTTTGTAGGGGATGTTCTTTGACCGGTCCGATCAGAACCCCCCACTGGTCAACTACGCTGTGGAGCCTGTCATCAGGGAGTACGACCGGATGGTCTATCTGGCTCTGTCGGAGTTCTTCTTTGACAGCGGGATGTTTTCCTACTACTCTGCTGGGATTTTCCAAATGCATATCGTCAACGAGAAGGTGAACCAGAACACGTCACTAGACCCGACTCACCCAGAACATGATGATAGCATCAAGATTCAGAGGCAGAAAATGAAGTTCCTATATAACCAAAATCATGAAAAATGTGAGGTCAGAGCGGTCACGAGAACCAAAACCTCCTGGTATTCAAATGTTAATCTTTCTAAAAGATTAACAGACAAAATAGTCTTTTAGTCCATTGCTGAGCTGGAAAACCTTCAGCAACAACCTCTAAGAAGGGTAAGGGGTAGTCAATCTGAGCATTTTAAAATTAAAGGTCAAGAAAGGTAAATTAAAAAAATAGCGACCAGATGTTTGGATAATTGTACTTTATGGAATCAAGCCAACATCCTAAGAAAAAGCCAACTGGAGCAAAGATTTTCCATCAACATCAGATACGAGTGTACTTCTAACTGATTATTTTTTCTCAGATGCCCAAAGATCTGGAGATGCTGCTGAGAGCAACGTATTTTGGATCTATTATGATGTTGGTAAGAAAAAGCAGAACTCAACCCAAGAACCAAATCTTGTAGTTCCTGATAGTCTGACGTTGTTCTAACAGAATCCAGCTCTGGTGGACGCACCACTGTCCCTCCAGCTTGCTGTCAACTCACCCCCAAAAACCACCATCAAAACATCAGGAGCAACAGTTTTCATGACAGCCATTGTCAAGGTGATGGTTCTGCCTCCCGGCCAGCCTCCGGTCCAGCTCAGCAGTATGACCATGGTACCAAACACACCAACATACACGGTTACCTGAATATGTCACTGAATCTGACTGGTGTCTGCGTAGTACAGCTAACGGTTTTATGGACTGAGGTGAACCACCTAGTTCAAATATGCCTACTATCTTTTTCTGCAGGAAACTAAGTTTAATGCAAAGGTTTCCATGAGAGGAAAACGTCTGGCTGTCCACGCTGACTTACGCAGGTAAAGGTTTGGCTTTTTATTCTTAAAACAAAGTCCTAGTTATAAATGTAAGCCTCAAACTATTCCTGGTTCTAGATCTTAAATCTAATCGCACATATTAGTCTACACTCTTTGTTCCCTTGGTTGTAGATTTAATCTCTCAACCTAAACCTAATATTAATCACAAACCCTGAACTTTGATGGTGTTCTTGTCCTAAAATCTTAAACTCCAGGTTTTCTAACCAAGCCATCGATCCACACCTGGTTCTAGACCCCCATCCTGAAACTACACCTACCTCACCTCAAACTCTAAATATATATACTTGGTTCAGTATCGGACATAACAAGGATGTGTCCAGGTCTCATTTCTCTGAACTATTCTAATTTTTCCTTGTATTTTAGAATCTGTGAAAACACAGACTTGATTCTAAATTTGAATCAAGAATCAGTTTATTTATATAGCGCCAATTTACAACAGATGTCGTCCCAAGGCACAAGCTGCTCTGCCTACAAGAGACCAAAACTGGCTTATATATAAAAATGCTTTGATCGAAAACTAACCCTGCACCTCAAACACCACCCCAACAGTAACTTCTGCCTCTGAACGTTGCTGAGATTAGCCAATATGTCTTATGTTTGTGGATTCATCTGAACTGAGTTTAATTTCCATAAATTTCAGCATTAAACCAACTTGAAATAAAACCTAAATCTTTCTCCGAAGTCCCGCAAACATTAGGAGGAAAACCAACAACTTTGAGGAAAAAAAACTCTGCTGCTGAACATTAGACAAACTGACGGATATGCTCAAACATCCTTCATGTTTCACTCGCTGTCACATATGTTGTGAATGAACACCAGAAAAAAAAACATTCTACTGAAACAGAAACAATCTAAAACTGACTATGAACAAAATTACATCTGATAATCTAAAATGTTTCTGTATTCACCAGACTACTTTATTGTGTTCTAGGTTTAAAATCTTCTCTAACCAGTCGGCTTTGGAGTCTCTAGCTGTAAGTTCACCTTTTACGTCCTGATTTTAATGTCTCTTGATGAACCTGAACTGAAAATCTTTCTGCCTGCAGCTCATTCCTCTGCAGGCTCCACTGAAGACTATGCTGCAGATGTCTGTAGTTCCACTCATCAACAGTAAAGACCCACCTTCTTTCTGAGACCAGAACCTCTGAGATCTACGCTCCTCTGATTGCTTATGTTCTGTTCCTGAGTTTAGACTGGACCAAGAGGGGAGTCCGGATACCGTTGGCTGATGGAATGGATTTCATCGAGGAGGTGGTGGAGTATCACAATGTGTGTTCACCTTTTATATTTACAATGGTCCACATTTGATCTATGCGTGTTATATAATTGTTAAGAGTGTTTGCAGCTGATGGGATAAAATGAGATACAACTTCCTGAATTGTATCAGGATCCAATGTTCAGCAGAACACTGGCCCTGTGAAGATGCATAAAGGAATGCTGCATAGTTAACCATGTGTGAGCTGAGTGTTGGTGTTATGACAGGTGCAGCAGTAACCGATCATGTTGGTCTGCAGGGTTTCATCGTGATCGGCGCCAATCTTCACTTCAGCAAAGGCCTGAGGGAAATCATGGCAGGGAGCACCGACACCGAGGAGGCTGCCAGTACCAGCACTGTCTAAGCAAATACATGCAGTAATGAACCAGGCAGCCAGGACATTATGACCACCTGTTTACTGTTTTAGTCTGAGCCACCACTGGAGGGTAACCATACAATGTTGTGTCTGAGTGTAAGTGAGGATGTTTAAGCTGGGTTTCCACCACCATCAAGAGAGACTAGACGATAGGACTAGTTCTCAGAACCGTAGAGGGTTGAAATGTTCTGACATTAACTGTCAGTGGTCATACTCTTCTGGGTGATGGCTGATCTGATAAAAATTTTAATGTAGACATCCTAAGAATGTGATATTGCCATCCAACTCTATCATGAGCAGATTTTACAAGTTTTACTGACACAACTACAAAAAAACCCACTGTTCAGAGTAATGTGATTTATCTACTAACCAAAGTTTACTGTTACAACTCAGAGTAGGACAGAAAACTGCAGTAGCTAAACTAATTGTTTCTTAAAGGGATCCACAGTTCATTGAACATGGTGGCCTAAATATATACAGTTTCCATATAAACCCAGAAGTTGTCAATAGCTAATGGCATAATGTTAAAGGGGCTGTTTAGTCTGGATGAAGCCACAAAGTTTTCAACCACTCTTATGATACAAGATACTTGTCAAAAAACTCATGTAATCAGCTTTTAATTTACGGTTAACTGTATTAGCTAGAGCCCTAAAGCTATACCATCAGCTAGAGTTAACACAGTAGCTAATGCTAATTTAAAACAGGTTAGAAGATAATTAGTCACAATGAACAATCCTAAAGTCTTTTTAACCAATTGTTGTGATATATTTGAGAACATTTTTTTATTTAATTCCAATGGTAAATAGTTTTAGGTGTAAACTTGGTTTTCTGATGGGCCTTTACAAGTAGAAGCCAAACCAACCACAGCTTTTCCTCCCCTGTTCATCTCGTTGGTTCCATTCATCTTCATTTCCTTTCATTGTCTTTCATTTGGACACGTTCAGTTCGAACTGAAAGGACAGATTGTTACTCAGTGAGCAAAACTTACTTTAGTGGCTGGACGGACCGAATAGTTCTGTAAAGTAATCTAACCAGATCCAGCTGATAGAAAATACCAGAGCATCATTTTCTGATGAGACGTGATGTTTTTGGTTAGATCTGATGTATTTTATATTTGGATCTGGCTTGCTCCGCTGATTAGTTTTTCATCTATTTTGGGGATTTAAAAAAAAGCAGTGATGTGGAAATATAAGTAATGAACACACCACACGGTTGTAGCTCAGCCCCCCCATCCCTACATCGGGTTAGATTGTCATTAAACGCAAACAGTTTTTATTTTATCACCATGAGCTTTCTGTTTACCTGCACTGTACCCATGGCAACGCTTCATGTCACTTTTATGTTGTAATTTCTTTAAAGTATGATTAATAGTATTAAACAGATGAAACTTTTAATGTGGACGACAATATTTCCAACTGAATTCTCAACATTAACGGAGGCACTTGAGAACCAGAGCCGATTGCAGTGGTTTACTTCTGTAGATATATGTAATAATGAGGCGGTAGACCATTAAAACCAGTAAAACCAGTATATCACCATATACAATATCTGTAGAGCTTCTTTGGATACAAACGTCAGACATGTAGATTTGTGTTCGTAATTTTACTGAGCATGAGTCAATAAAAAATAGAGATGCGTCTCATTTATGAAATATGTCTGCTGCGTCGATGAGAAATTGGAGTTTACAAGCTGCTCCTGCATTAAATCTGGCAGCATCAACAAAAGGCATTAAAAATGTTTTAATGACAGATTTTTGTATTTTTATTATTACTTTGTCCAGTTATGGTTCATCAATTCACTTAGTTTTGAAAACTCACAACAGAAACACAATAATAGGATGCTCTGGATGAAATCCATCCAACCTTTACAGAAAAAAACCTTGCACAATTTTGAAATGTTTTCTTTGGCTGGAAGCAGGAAATTATAATTGAAATAAAAACATCTATATGTTTTATTTAGCAAATGAATGAAGTTTTCTATAGTGTTATAGTTTAATTTGACTAGTTTCGAATTGTATTGAATTGAGTTTTAATCATAATGAAAATTTAAAAGGCTGTTTCACAACCGTAACCTTGGTGATCCAGAAACCATCCTATTCAAGACGGCAGCGAATGCAGTCCTCTGTGTCGAGGTTCTGACGGTTCTGATCAGTCCATCACATGATGACCGAGACTCACCAGGAAGACAATGAGAACCAACAAAGACTTATTGATATAAATACAAACATTCATTTAAAAGATTCCTCACAGGTGTGTCTCTATGTATAGAGCGATTAGTTATTGTTCAGTTCATGAGTGTTTCTTGTGGTCAGTCTTCTGAATCGCTAAACTGGATTTCATCCACCTAAGGCCAGAACCAAAAAGTTATGCTCTTTTATGATTTCTGTCTGATGCCATCATAACCATGAAAACCACACTTCCTGCCAGCGACCCTGCAGCCAAAGGTCAGCGCGTCCTGCAGACTCCCTCCTGCAGAAAACAATATCATTTATTCCTGGATCACAACTAGACCAGAATCTCTACTCAAACACAAAGTTCTGTTAAACATAGTGGGTCGTATTTGCCCCCCTTGGTCGGCACTGTTGACCCTGAATGCTTTACCGTTGGACAGAGTGTAGAGGACGCCGGCGTTGAAAGTGTCGCCTGCTCCGAGCGTGTCCACCAGGGTTTCAGGGGGAAAAGCATCGGAATGAAGGAGCAACCCATCAGAACCCAAAGCATCCGCTCCTTTTTCTGCCCAGGCACAGATCAGGACAGCCCTGAGAGAGACGAGTAAGAACAACCACGGTTTTTGTACGATTCTTTTCAACACTGCTAACTCACCCTTTTTTAACTCGACTGTAGAGTCCTTTCAGAGCAGCTTGAGGTGAGTTGTAGCCAAAGTGAAGAGCAACATCTTTGCTGACAAACACCTGAAAAACAGTCAGAAGCTGCTCATCGACCGGCTCAACTGGATTTATCTTAATCGAGTCTGCAGATCGAACCTGGAAAGTAAACTGTAATAAACATGCGTATAACAGTAAAACTCTGTTGGCAAATAAGACTAATGAGGTTTTTATGTCCCAGTATGATGCTTTATGAGGTCAAGAAGAATTAAAAGAGGATGAGTTCACTCAAGCTGTCTATCGAAACTTGGATGATACAGAAAACCAAGCAGAGCTTCAGCTCTAATATTTCAAACATGGTTTCTTACATATTTAGTTTCTCGTTACTCAGGAACTTTGTTATTCATTTGTTGAGCTGCTTCCAGGTCCATTATCATGGTTTTCTGGGTTCACAAACTTTACTATATAAGATTAGGAAAATGTCATCAGCATTTTTGTTGCATGAAGACAGTGAGTGTGAATACTTAGAGCATATAAGCAGAACTAGTATAATATTTTTCATCACAGTATCTGTAATTATTAGTCAAGGCATAGTGATAGCTACATTTAGTAGATTTAATAGTTAGAGACAAGGAATTGCAAAGTGCTTGTAAAAATAAGTACATTTTAATTAAAAGAAACTAATGGACTAAAGCATATTTCAGGCCCCCAGCTTTATTAAAAATGTTCATTTATGATTTTATTTCCACGTGTATTTATTTACTTCCCCTCTATTTACTTTAAATTGAACTTTCTCATCAATATATATTTCACTGTTAGTTTTCTTAGTATCAGTCCTCCATGCCACACGTCAGCAAATAACTCCACTGGTAAATTATGTGATTGCTCATGGAATTCAGAGCTACAGTTAAATTTTTTATTCCCTTAATTTGCAAAGCCCAAACTTGTGAATTTCATTTTATTTGAAACAAGGATTATAAAACTGTGCCTATATAATTTTGACCTCTCATTAGTACGCTTTGTTGTAACAATATCTGTGCAGAGAGGTGTCAGTTTAACACACCTCTTTGCACTGTTACCCACACATTATCAAAAAACAAATCATCTAAAATAAAATAACCAAATAGATTAAAGACTACAAATAATAAAAATCTCATAAAGATAAAAACAACTCTGTCATCAGAGAAAACTAAAACTATTAATTGTGGTTTATTGAACATAATATTAAAACCTTCAGATTGATCTGTTTTATCTCACAGAAATTTGGCTATTTGGATTTTGCCTTGTCACGCTATCTAATCTCTCCAGAGCTTCTGGTGTGCTGCTGATTCCCCCATCCAGACCGTACATTTACATTTATTTATCCTGTTAATAAACCTGCTTTATCTGTTTGTTTTCTCCTCAGATTTTTCCTGCATGTGGGTCAGACATCTTAATGAATCCATGAGAACACATTTAACTTGTATGTTGGACCAAATCCCAACAAAATTGTTTAAAGTATTTCCTATTATTACTATTATTACCCCCATTTTGGATATGAATAATTTGTCATTAGTGAATGGCTATGTACCGGAGACTCTTAAGGTAGCTGTAATAAAATCCTATCTGAAGAAACATTCAGTTGTAAATTATACAACCATATCTATACTTACTTTTTAAACTAAAATGCTTGAAAATCTGAGGAATAATGAGCTGTTATATATAGATTGTTATAGATATTGCTTTAAAATATATTACTAACAAGAAAAGCATTTAAAGCATGTTTACATTATATTTAAAAGGCATTATTAATAAAATATTTCAAAGTTTTAATGTGCTAAGACCAAATCAGATAAAATGTACAACAAACATAATCTAAATTTAAATCCTTCTAGAAGAACATGTAAAATAATGGCAGTATCAGAATAAATTATCAGAAGAAAAAATCTAAAATACTTTATTACAAAAACAAACTTTTAAAATAGCAGGAAAAAATGTCAACCGTAGTCAAACTGCTAACAATTTCACAGTATTTGTTTTTTGGGGGAAGATTTTTTCTCTAAAACAGATTTTTTTAATGTGTAAGACATAAAATGATGCCTACCACATCTCCATAGGTGAACAGCTCATACAGTAGATCTCTTGTCTTCTCAATCTCCACAGACATGGTGATCCTCTGATGTTCAGGAAGTTTGGAATTAAACGTCTCGACCTTCTGGATCATCTTAACCTGCTCGCTAGCATTACGGGCCTGAAAGCATTTGGAATATAAACATACAAAACAAACCCAGCAGTACCTCTGCAGTTTAGCAAATCTGATAGAATTCAAACAGTTTCTCAATAAAAAACAATTTAATCGGTTATCCGACTTAATTAAACAGACGTTTTTGTGGTTAATCAGAGCTAATTAATCTAAAATCTACCAGATTTATTCCAGAACTGTTTTATTCAAATTAATTTCAAGCTTGGTCATGTGGAGATTAAATGGTTAGGGTCTACAGTGAACAGCATCACTCATTTTGTTCAAGTTGTTGGTACTTTTCTCACCTCCCAGTGGATCCACTTGAACTGCTCAAGATTGATTCTTGAAAAATCCTCCAGTGTTACATCAGGAAGATCCCTGGCAGACAGAAATCAAAGCTTAAAGTTTTCAGGACAAAGTCCAGAACCTTATTCAGTCCTCTGCTCTTCAGGTCAGACATTCCCAGGTCTGCAGCTTGGATTTGATGTTCTGCTTTGGATTATTTACAAATTGAATGAATGTTCTGGTCCAGATTTTCATCTCTGTAAACTTGTTTGACCTGAGAAGTTGCATCAAGCAGGACAAGTTTCATGTTCAGGAAAAAAACTACAAATCACAAATTTTGAAATTTAAATTTAATGAAACATTATTACCAAAATTGATTGATCTGAATAAAATACCAATGGTTCTATTTCTTGGAGACTAAATGATAAAACAGATACAAAATGTGCTTCAGGTTTAACAGTCCAAAAACAAAACTGAAACTAGAAGCACTGACTGAAGGATTGGACTCTTCGGCCAACAGATGGAGTGTAGGAATAAAAAATCTCCCGCAGACCTGGCTGGATTGTGCCTCCTACTCTGGAAGAATTTTCTCATGATCTCATGGTTTCTGATAGAAATCTGAAGAGCTGCGACTCCTAAAGTGAAACGAGCTGCAGCAGGAAGGATCTATGCTGATTTCTCAAGATCCTGTAGAGTATATGCTGATGTCAGCAGGAGTTTTTGTTTCAGTCACTTCCTCAGGTGTCCAGTAGGGGTCACCAGTCCTATGAAGCTGACGCCTCCTTCACAGGTGGGTCCTGTTACCTCGGACGAGCTGAGGCAGTATAAGAGGAGTGGGGAGCCGGCTATTCGACGCCTGAGTATTATCTACCACTGGTGACTCGATCCGCAGTGCCCCCTGCGTTTCATATTGAAAGAAATTTCTAGTTCTATCTCCTGTGATCTCTTGTAGCTTCTAGTATTTTGCTGCTAGGCTTTTGTAGCGTTTCTAGTTAATATTTTTGTGCCTTTTACCTCTACAACCTCTCTCACCATTTTCCCTCATTGTGTCTGCGTCCCAGGTCTCTCCATCTCATCTACAAGAACGCAAACAGTTATCTCTCTGGTCTCACTCACCTGCCGGTACCATCTCCTCTTGGCTGAAACTCGATCTGTCCGCTCCAGCATCATTACCTTCTGCTGCTCGGACCTCCTCTGGATCCAACATCAACCTCACCTCCGGAAAGACTTCCTGCTGATTCCTCCCTGGCGATTCAAAGACAACCAATCCAGTAAGATCGTTCCTTTCTTTCACTCCTTCCACATACATCTGCATTCTTTCACCTGTCCTCACCCTCAGAGGTTCCCGGTCTCCCACGCCGTCGATGCCCGCTGTTCTCTTGCCGTTCCCTGCTACCTCGCTGTTTCCTGTGTCTCCTCATTCTCAAAGCTCCCGTTGCCGACTGCTGGATTCCCTCGGTTGGGCTGGGACCCTCGCTCCCTTAAAGATACTTCGTCGCGCTTTGAACGAACTCGCTCTTCCTCATGAACCCCATACGTTAGAAGATTTCATTTCTCTAGCAGCACGTATAGATGGTCGTCTGAGAGAACAGGGTTGTATAGGGATAAATCATAGAACATCTGCTGGTCGTGCCTCCACAGTCGTCCGCCTTTATTCCAGCCTCCTGTTGCCCCTCCTAAGGCTACCTCCGAGCCTCGTCGACCTTTACCCCGGGGACCGGAACCCATGCAGGTCGGACGAACCAGATTAACCCCGGAGGAACGGCAACGGAGACTTAGGTCCAGAGAGTGCCTCTACTGTGGAACCCCCGGTCACTACATCGAATTTTGCCCCTCTCTCCATAAGGGGAAGCTCCCCGACGGGGTCCGTCTGTAAAGACTACACGTCAGACGGACCCAATCACCTGCTCTAGTCAGTCCTGTCTTTTGTTCCCAGCCACTCTAGTAGTCCACCATAGAACTCATAACTGTACCATACTCATTGATTCTGGATGTGAGAGATCCCTCATAACCCCAGCCCTAGTCAATCAGCTCAAACTACCCAGTTCCCCTCTCAATAGCCCACTTCAAGTTTCCGCATTGGATGGCAGATCCCTCACCACCATAACTCATATCACCCAGCCTTTAGAAATCACCCTCTCTGGAAATCATACCGAAGTCAGATCATTGTTTGTTTTTTCATCAGATCAACCTCACATTTTTTGGTTTTGACTGGCTTAGAGAACACAATCCCACAATAAACTGGTCTGATAGCACTATTTCCTCTTGGTCATCACACTGTCTCTCATCATGTCTCCAGGCTGCCGTTCCTTCCAGCCCGCCCCTAGTGGACGTCTCAATCGACTCTCAGGATCTCAGTTCGATCCCAATGGAGTACCTAGACTTAAAACAGGCCTTTAATAAAGACAAGGCCTGTTCACTACAACCCCATAGACCATATGACTGCGCCATCGATCTTCTTCCCGGAGCCCCATTGCCGTCTTGCTGACTGTACAATATTTCCTTAAAGGAACGTGAGTCGATTGAGACGTATATTAATGAATCCCTTGCCTCTGGGATCATTAGATCCTCATCATCTCCATTAGGGGCGGGATTCTTCTTCGTCTCTAAGAAGGATGGTTCGCTCCGACCCTGCATTGACTACAGAGGCCTCAACACCATAACCATCAAGAACAAATATCCCCTTCCCCTCATCACCGCCGCCTTTGAATCCCTTCATCAAGCCACCATATTTACAAAGTTGGATCTACGGAACGCTTATCACCTCGTCCGCATTCGCCAGGGAGATGAGTGGAAGAGTACTTCAAAACACCCCTGGGCCATTTCGAATATCTAGTCATGCCCCTTCTGTTTTTCAAGCACTAATTAACGACGTCCTCCGAGATTTTCTGAATGTTTTTGTTTTCGTGTACCTTGACGATATTCTCATCTTTTCCAAAGGTCCAGAGGAGCACAAGTCCCATGTCCGCCAGGTCCTCCAACGTCTATTGCAAAACAGTCTTTACATCAAAGCCGAGAAATGTGAGTTCAGTAAGACCTCGATCACATTTCTCGGGTTCATATTTGAGAGCGGAAAGATCAGAGCAGATCCTTCAAAGGTCCTTGCCGTCACTAACTGGCCCATTCCTAACTCCCGTCGACAACTTCAACGTTTCCTTGGTTTTGCTCATTTTTACCGTCGTTTTATCAACAACTACAGACAGTTTCCCCACTCACAGCACTCACCTCCGTCAATAAAACCTTTTCTTAGACTCCTGAAGCCACCTTAGCATTCGACAAGATAAAAACCATGTTCTCCCAAGCCCCAGTCCTAATTCAGCCAGATCCACTCCGCCAGTTTACATTAGAAGTAGACGCCTCCGACCTGGAGTGGGAGCCATCCTCTCCCAGAGATCAGAGGAGGACAACATTCTCCATCCTTGTGCTTTTGTTTTCCCCGACGTCTATCTCCCGCAGAACCCAACTACGACTTGGGAGACCGTGAACTACTAGCTATCAAACTAGCCCTAGAGGAGTGGCGTCACTGGTTGGAGGGTGCTAATCATCCCGTATTGGTTTGGACCGACCACCGCAATCTGGAGTACATCAAGTCCGCCAAACGTCTCAATCCCCGACAGTCTCGATGGTCATTATTTTTTTTCCAGTTTTAATCTTTCTATATCTTTCAGACCCGGATCAAAAAACATCAAACCTGATGCCCTTTCCCGACAGTTCTCACCTGACGACAGTTTCCCAGTTCCGGCTTCCATAATCTCCCCGGATTGGGTGGTGGGCTCGGTATCCTGGGAGATCGAGGGCATCGTCAAAGAAGCACAAACCCATGAACCTCACCCCCGGACTGCTCCCCAGAAGACCATTTATGTCCCTTCCTCAGTCCGTTCTAAGATCATCCATTGGTTTCACACATCTCACCTGTTCTGTCACCCTGGTTCCAGTCGGACCATTGCACTCATTTCCCGTAGGTTTTGGTGGTCTACCCTGCACAAGGACGTAATGGAATACATCCACGCCTGCCACACATGCTCCAGAAATAAAACCAGCAACAAACCTCCATCTGGTCTTCTTCAGCCCCTAGAGATCCCCAGCCGTTCTTGGTCACAGATCGCCGTTGACTTCATTACCGGACTCCCAGCATCTCAGGGTATGACCACCATCCTCTCCATAATAGATTGTTTTTCTAAAGCATGCCATCTCATTTCCCTTCGCAAATTACCCTGAGCTTTTCAAACTGCCCGTCTTCTGGTGAAGCATGGCTTCCGGTTACATGGTATACCGGTTGACATTCTATCTGACCGTGGTCCCCAGTTTGCCTCACAAGTTTGGAGGCATTTCTGTGCTGCACAAGACCAGCCTGACTTCAGGTTACCACCCAGTCCAACGGTCAGATAGAATGGCTGAACCAGGAGGTCGAGGCAACCCTCTGATGCCTGACTTCCACCCATCAGGCGGACTGGAACCAGCAGCTTCCCTGGGTCGAATATGCCCACAACTCCCATGTCTCTGCTGCCACAGGATTGTCGCCCTTCCAGATCTCCTTGGGGTACCAGCCACCACTGTTTCCCTCTGATCAGAGGGATATCTCGGTGACCTCCGTGAACCATCACATTCGTCGCATCCGCACTATCTGGAAGGAGACAAGATCGGCCCTTCAACGTTCGTCTGCGGCCAATAAGAAGTTTGCTGACCGTAGACGTACTCCTGCCCCCATCTACTCTCCTGGCCGGCAGGTCTGGCTCTCGTCCCGAGATATCCCTTTGAAGTCCGTGTCCCGTAAACTCTCGCCACGTTTCATCGGCCCCTACACCATCCTTTCTGTCATCAACCCCTCTTCTGTTCGTCTCCGCCTGCCAACTTCACTCCAGATCCATCCTACCTTCCACGTGTCTCAAATAAAGCTGGTCCTGACCAGTACTTTGTGCCCTCCAGCCGACGCCCCTCCACCCGCCCGTATCGTTGATGGGCACCCGGCTTATGAGGTCCGGAGGATCGTGGCTACCCGTTGACGTGGTCAGGGTCATCAGTTCCACGTCGATTGGGAGGGTTACGGTCCCGAGGAACGTAGCTGGGTCCCCCGCTACTTTATATTGGATCCTAGCCTCATTGACGATTTTGAGGCTTCTTCGTCTGGACCGCCAGGTGGCGGTCCTTGGGTGGGGGGGGGGGG
>JAVLVB010000861.1:5904-17286 GCA_032876305.1 Orestias chungarensis | reverse complement strand
GATCCTCAGGTCCCCCTGCATTTCATATTGAAAGAAATTTCTAGTTCTATCTCCTGTGATCTCTTGTAGCTTCTAGTATTTTGCTACTAGGCTTTTGTAGCGTTTCTAGTTAATATTTTTGTGCCTTTACCTCTACAACCTCTCACCATTTTCCCTCATTGTGTCTGCGTCCCAGGTCTCTCCATCTCATCTACAAGAACGCCACCGGTTATCTCTCTGGTCTCACTCACCTGCCGGTACCATCTCCTCTTGGCTGAAACTCGATCTGTCCGCTCCAGCATCATTACGTTCTGCTGCTCTGACCTCCTCTGGATCCAACCTCACTTCCGGAAAGACTTCCTGCTGATTTCTCACTGGCGATTCAAAGACAACCAATCCAGTAAGATTGTTCCTTTCTTTCACTCCTTCCACATACATCTGCACTCCTTCCACATACATCTGCATTCTCTCACCTGTCCTCACCCTCAGAGGTTCCCGGTCTCCCACGCCGTCGATGCCCGTTGTTCTCTTGCCGTTCCCTGCTGTTTCCTGTGTCTCATCATTCCCAAAGCTCCTGTTGCCAACTCCTGGATTCCCTCTTTCCATATCACCAAAACAATAAACCGTTGTAACTTCTTCTGAGAGTTCTCTGTTCATGTGGGTCCGAAGAATTAATAACAGCATGACAGCTGAGGCCTTTCTTGTATAATCAGTATTTAGGTGGAATTACCTGTATGAGCTCAGAAAGACTTGGAAAGGTAGATTCTCAAGTTCAGGCCAGGAGTTCATCCTGTTAGAACTTCATTTTAAAATGATTTTAATCCTCAGATTAGTGACTGATTAATGAACATCATGATGCAATAATTACTGAATTAAACCCAAACCACTGCAGACGTTCAGCTGATCTCAAACTAAAGAGGTTTTCTGTGTTAGTCGGGTTCTGAAGAACTGATGGATTGCTTAAACCATTTTTAACGTTACCATTTTAGATCAATGAGCTCAGTATTCCTGTTTCTCTGGATCCAGTTCCCTGTATCATTCACACCCCTTTTGGAAATCTGTAGTTTCCAGATCACAGGTCCAAAGTGTACATGTTCTGATCTTTAAACCCATCTGTTATCACAGAAGCTTTATGAACCTGTGCTGGAAATCCACAAATGATAACTCAACTGTTCGTGGATGCTAGAGGAGGTTCCTGGAGCATGTATGAGGGCTCCTCTGCATCCATAGCACTGTTCCTGATCATATGTAGGAGGAAGCCGACATATGGACCGGATCAGGATGCTTCACCACTAGCTCCTCACAGGAATCATGGCTCAGCGTTCCTTCTCTAGATGTCCCAAAGAGTCAGAAGGACGATTCATCAGACAGAGGAACTTCTGCTGTTCATTCTTGTTGTTCAAACTTGAGTCTCAATCTGTCCTTGATGTGTTTTTAACAAACATGGTTTCTCTTGTTTTGCATCTCCCACTTGGTTAAAAGCTTTCCACACATCCACCTGGTCGTTATAGGCAAGTTTTGCACCAGAAGGATTCTGCTGTTCTTTCTTCAGAAGTGAATAATGCTGGATCCATCAAAAACCAAACTAAAGCACTAGAGTTACTGTAAAACAACATAAAAATCTCCTTTAGCTTTGATCCTAAAACTGAGCTCTGCAGTGGAATAAACCAGATCAGATCTTCTTGATTTTCTTCAAGATGAGCAGCATTCACTCAGCACCTCATCACAGGTGGTCTGCATCCCTGTCTGCACAGACAGGTGAAGAGCTGACCAGACACAGTTCAGAGAGCAGGGGGTGGAGATGTTCAGTTACAATGGAGACCAACCAGGAGCGGAATCCTACTAGGTTTGGGCTAGGAAGAATGCTGCCTTCCTAGCCCAATCAGTCAGAGCGGCAAGCTCAAAGAAATGGCCAGAATTGGTTATGAACCCAGGAGCTTGAGCTCAGACTCAGTTAGCAGGCTAACATGTAAAGGGAAGCATGGTGTTGATGAGATGATGCTGGGGGCTCCTTACAGTCACTAAGGACCAACATGTGAAGTTTAATCTTAACTTGGTCATCAACAGAACCATGAACTGCAGCAGAAGGTAAAAGAATAAGGCCATGCTGAGTCAGCGATGTTGTTGCTGAATGAAGGTTAACATTTGTTGGGGAGGGGGGGCACCAGATGTTCTCCACCAGGGGGCAGCTCTCAAACAATGGTGGTCTGATCACGATGGTCTTCCTGTTGTCTCCATGGTAACTGCTGATGAAGTGCTCAGTGAATGCTGCATGGGATTGGTACAGTCCTCTTACATATCGTAGAGGAAGACGGTTCGTGATCCACTGGATGGACAAACCACACAACAGGCACATGGAGTTTGACCTTTGACCTGCCAAGCAACTGCTGATACGTCAATCGTTCGCCGTAAGAAGTCAGCCATGATGAAACTAACAGACAGACAGACAGGAAACATGAGTGTGTACTTCAAAATAAAAGCTCTGGTTGTGGAGCAAACAGCAGGGTGGGAGTGGTCTGGCAGGCTGATGATGCTGTGAAAACAGTAGAGGTTAGTGACACACACTCTCTCACACACACTCACACACCTGTTCATATGCAGGATGGTTCTGCTTCCTGTGCTGATGTTGCTGATGACCACAGAGGCTGGAGATATGGACTGAGCATGCTCAGATACCAGAGATACGTCGATGCTGAACTTCTGAAAATCCTCCAATATAAAGCTACAGACAGGAAACTGTTTACATCTGTTCAGTTTTTCATTATAAACATACATACAGTGACAAGTCTTAATCTCCTCGGCCCTCACCTAATCAACTGAGAGAGCATTTAATGAATAATGACCTATTTGAAGAATTTCAGTCAGGTTTCAGAGCTCATCATAGCACTGAGACAGCTCTCCTTAAAGTTACAAATGATATTCTCATGGCCTCAGACAATGGGCTCGTGTCTATTGTAGTTCTGTTAGATCTCAGTGCTGCTTTTGACACAGTCAATCACAATGTCCTCATAGAAAGGCTTGAACACACTGTGGGGATCAAGGGAACAGCACTAGGCTGGTTTAAATCGTATTTGTCTGATAGATCCCAGATTGTTCATCTAAATGACACATCTTCTCCGCATTGAAAGGTTACTTGTGGAGTACAACAGGGTTCTGTAGTTGGCCCAATTCTATTTACTATATACATGCTCCCTATTGGTAAAATCATCAGACAGCATGGTGTTAATTTCCACTGTTATGCTGATGATACAAAACCACATTTATCTATAAATCCAGATGAATCCAGTCAGTTTCGTAGATTACAGGCATGTCTAGATGACATAAAAATGTGGATGACTTTAAACTTTTTGCTCTTGAACTTTGAAAAGACAGAAGTTGTTTTTGTCTTTGGACCAGAACCTCTAAAAAAGAAATTGCTTAGTCAGCCACTTGACCTGGATAGCATCAAATTTGCATCTGATAACAATGTAAAGAACCTTGGTGGTATTTTTTATCAGGAAATGTCTTTCAAGTCCCATATAAAACAGGTCTGTAAGATTTCCTTCTTTCACTTTAGGAATATAGCAAAAATTAGAAATATTTTCTCTAGGACAGATGCTGAAAAACTAGTCCATGCATTTGTTACTTCAAGGCTGGACTATTGTAAATCTTTATTAGCAGGAAGTTCACAAAATGCAATTAAAAGTCTACAGTTGGTCCAAAATGCTGCAGCAAGAGTTCTGATGAAACTTAAAAAGAGTGATCATATCTCCCAAATTTTAGCTTCCCTTCATTGCCTCCCTGTCAAACTTAGAATAGATTTTAAGATTCTTCTTTTGACATATAAAGCCCTCACTAATAAAGCTCCATCGTATATCAGAGATCTGATTACTCCTTATGTACCTAACAGAGCACTTCGCTCTCAGACTGCAGGTTTACTGGTGGTTCCTAGAATCTCTAAAAGCACAATGGGAGGCAGATCTTTTAGTTATCAAGCTCCTCTCCTGTGGAACCAGCTTCCAGCTTTAGTCCGTGAGTCAGACACCCTGTCTAGTTTCAAATCTAGGCTTAAAACCTTCCTGTTTGATAAAGTTTATAGTTAGGAAGAGGTAGAGAAGACAGCCTAATCCGGTTGGGGAGGAACTTGGTCTTGACAGTCGGTTTTCCTTTGCTATACCTTCTTCATGTCTCACTCTACAGGGTTATTTAAGTTTTTCTATAGTTATGCTGCTATAGGCTTAGACTGCTGGAGGACAATCTGACCACTTCTCTCTCTGCTACTTTCTTCCTTTGTTCAAATCTGCTTAGGTTATTTCAACCTTGTTAACCATTTGTTTTCTCTTAGTGTTCTTCAAGGTAGCCACGCCTGGTCTGGCGTTTTGTTAGCTGAGACAGTTTTTTGGAGGAGAACATGGACTGAGATGCTTCCAGTGACGTTCTACAACTGCTGGTATGAACTCTTTTTTTCAGTTTCCTCTGCATCTAATTTAGTTTTCTGTCTCTTCAAACCTCCAGTCGGTCGTGGCAGATGGCTGCTTGTACTGAGCCTGGTTCTGCTGGAGGTTTCTTCCTGTTAAAGGGGAGTTTTTTCTTTCCACTGTCACTACATGCATGCTCAGTATGAGGGATTGCTGTAAAGTCAATGACAACACAAGCCATTGTTTCTGTCTGCTGATTCCAGTGGAGTGAATTCTGCAAGTCAATGACTCCATGAATCTGCTGTGGTTCCTTAGATTAGAAACTTTCAAACGGATTTGTTTATGATGTATCTATGAATTTAATTGATTTTCTTGTAAAGTGCATTGAGACGACATCTGTAGTAAATTGGTGCTATATAAATGAACTTATTGCTGAAGAGAAGATAATACACTGAACAGTTTGTCTGATTTAAGGTAAACAGAAAATTGTGACACAATAAAGCTGATTATGAATGATAACTTATACTTTTCATTCTTAAAATGAGTTTAAATATAAACAGATACTTTAAATTTTGTTTTCTTTGGAGCTGCTGCTCAGTTCCACAAAGAGCTTCAGCTGCTTTTCTTCTGTGGCTTAACCTCCTCAGTGGGTCAAATGATTTGTTTGTAATGGGAGGGGGGATTGATATATTTTTGTTAAGTTTTCTTGTACAGTTCTATTACAAAGGTGTTTATGTAAAAAAGTACTTTGTATTACTCTGATTAGTATTTGTTTGTTAATTCATTTTGTTTGTATATTAGGATTAAGGTTAGCTGGTCCTTTACCCCTTTCTATGTCAGCAGTGGTCTGGTCAGCCACTTTTTAACCCTCAAAGCACCAAAGTCGCAAAATTGCAACAAGCAACATTGCTGAATAAAACAGGCTGTATCTATAAATGTGGTGTCGAATCTTGTTACTACTTTTCACCAGGAGTTAGGGGACCTATGTGTAATCTGAGCAGCATTTGTGGACGTGATTGTATTCAAAGTTTTTGAGTAAAAAGAGTTTGTAAAACACCCTCCAGCGCAGAGAGTCGCTGCGGCGAAGCAGTAACAAGAGCAGAGCAGAGCAGAGCGAAAGAGTGTTTTTCCTTTTATTTCCGATGCTTGATGTGTAGCCGAGGTGGAAGCACCCTGCAAATGCCAAGCAGGGGACGTGGTCGGGGTGGCAGACGGGCTCATAGCACCACAAATAGGGGTTAATATAGCGGGGATGAAATCAACCACGTTTTCCGAGGCAGACGCGGGAGAAGCCGCAGAAAAAAACACAACGCTAATGGTGAAGTTAATTTCCATTTTTCTGAATGATGAATTGACATTTTCCAATTTTCCCGCCACTTGTTGATGTCACAGTAATGTAATTACATGACTAATCTACTTCTATCCAAAATTTTGGTTCATACGTAAGATATTTCTCATTGACAGTATACCTTTATCTCAAACCACTTCAAAGTTATAGCCTTTTGACACCTTGATATCAAAATTGAACATTTTCCAATATGGCCACCACCTTGTGACATCATAATATGTAATTTAGATTAATAATTTTACTCCCATCACAAACTTTGAGTCATACTGGACAATTTTCTCATTGACAGTATTACTTTATCTCAAACCACTTTAAAGTTATAGCCTTTTGAAATCTTGAAATCAAAACTGTATGTTTTATTGAAAAAACTCAAGACGCCTAAAGGCTTAAATTTCCTCATGTCTTGTTTTTTTAGGTACATTTTTGCTTGAGCGCTTTGTGTTAATACCTGAGCTTAAGTCTGGTTTTTGTCTCTGTTTTGGACCAAGTTTATCATGTTTTAAAACAGTTTTTTTATAATAAATGATCTCTTTTGAAACTACTCAGGGGTTTTCTGTCTCATTTGTACAAATCTGCGGAAACCATTTTTGGTTATTTTAAATTAAATAATGTCAACATTATTATGTTTTGTCTATTGTTTAATGCAACATTCAGAGTAATGTTTATGTAACTTTAAATAATGTACTTAAAGAGTCGATAAGATTATGTTAAAATAAAAGAAACGCATTCAAAGTTTAGCTGAACACAAAAGCTTGTTTCACCCCTGAAATGTTTGTCTGTGACTCACGGACACAAAAAGAGAAATTATAATTGGTCACCATGAGACTCTCACTCCTGATCTAATAATCATGTTAGAAATCTTGAGGGAATTTTGGACTCACACATTAACTTTTACATCCACATTAAATCGATAACGTTTTAACATCAGCAACTTTTTATCATCTAAAAACCTTTTTAGAATTAAAGGAATAGCATAATTTAAACTAGAATTATAGAGATGATTTCATGAATTTGTCTCCAGAAAACTATACAGCCTTCTCACTGGGGACTCCCTAAACAACCTATAAAAAATATGCAGAACCTCCAGAACCCAAAACCACTAGAACCAGAACCAGGAAATATGACCATATTAGTCCAGAAATCAGGTCTCTGCTTCCTGTCTCCCAGAGAATAGAGTTTAAATCAGCTCTGCTTGTTTTAATCTCTGAATGTCAGAACCGGCCAGACTCTGAGAAGTTCAGGTTAATTTGCTGGTTTCAGACTTTTGCTCCGAACATCAGCCTTCCTGAAGAAGAGAGACAGACCTACACTCTGATAAGTATAAATCCAAGCTAAAAATTTGACACTTTTAAAAGTGGATACCCCAGCTTAGACAATGTTACTTTATCTTTGATTTTGATTAAACTAGTCATTGTTGCTCAATCATCATTTTAATAATTTTAATCTTCTATTTTAATTAA
Source organism: Orestias chungarensis (assembly GCA_032876305.1). Taxonomy (NCBI): domain Eukaryota; kingdom Metazoa; phylum Chordata; class Actinopteri; order Cyprinodontiformes; family Cyprinodontidae; genus Orestias; species Orestias chungarensis. The sequence continues at coordinate 10,102 of JAVLVB010000861.1, read as the reverse complement.
AGATGGCGGCGCGCAGTAGTGCAGCGGCTTCTCACGCTCCTAAGGAACACCCTGATTTAAGTAGTTTTTACGTTGGTTCCGAGCCCAAACTCATGCGCCTCATGCGTATGAGTTATGGCAGGACTGAACTTTCTAGGTTTAAGGACAGTTTTGTCAGCAAAAACATAGAAAATAACATGCGAGCAAAGCTGGGCAGACTGCAGCTCCTCCGGACTTCGGCGTGGGGGAGCAGAGTGCTGCAGATAAAGGGCCGGCGGAGGCGATGCAAGCGGCGGCAGAAGAGGGGGAAGCGCGGCGGTGTGCTAGCCAGGCTAAAGGCTAATGCTAACCGAACCCCGATTCCGTCACTTTTCCTGTCCAACGTCCGCTCTTTGGACAACAAGCTGGACCTGCTGCGGCTGAGGATCAGTGCTTGTGAGGACATGAGGAACTGCGCTGTGATTTGTCTCACAGAAACCTGGCAGAACGACAACATGCCGGACTCAGCCTTCTAACTTGCCGGCCCGCAGCTCTTCCGGGCGGACCGCAACCAGCTCTCCGGGAAAGCCCGCGGGGGCGGACTATGCATCTATATCAACAAAGGTTGGTGCACAAAATGCGTGTTGGAACACAGCCACTGCTCCGAGGCGACAGAACAGCTGACTGTGAAGTGCAGACCTCACTATCTGCCTCGGGAGTTTACGGCTGTGTTCGTTATTGCTGTTTACATAGCGCCGGATGCTAATGCTAACATCGCGCTGAAGGAGCTACATAACAACATCAGCTCGCTTCAGAACAAGCACCCGGAGGATTTCTACGTGGTAGCGGGGGACTTTAACCACGTAGAACTGAAGAACTGCCTGCCGAAGTTTAAACAGCATGTGGACATTCCAACACGTGGAAATAACACGCTGGACCGTGTTTACACCAACGTAAAAGACGCATACAGAGCCTTCCCCCGCCCCCACCTCGGGCTCTCCGACCACATCTCCATCATGCTGGTGCCTGCATACCATCCCCCGCTGCGACGCTCCAGACCCACACAGAAGACCATCACTGTGTGGCCCAGTGACGCCGACGCTGTGCTGCAGGACTGCTTCGGCTGCACAGACTGGCAGGTCTTCAGGGAGGCTGCTGAGTGTGAGGGGAAGCTGGACCTGTAGGACTACACATCTGCTGTTCTGGGGTACATCAGCAAGTGTGTGGAGGATGTCACCACCTCCTGTGACTTGCCACCCGAACCAGAAACCCTGGCTGAATGCAGAGGCACGTTCTCTGCTGAAAGCCAGGGAGGCTGCGTTTAGGTCTGGTGACTCACAAGAGCTCAGGAGGGCAAGAAGAGAGCTGACTGCAGGAGTTAAGAGGGAAAAAGATGCGTATGCTCAGAAAATCCAGGCGCACTTTTCCTCCCAGGATCCACAGAGCATGTGGAAGGGCATCAAGTGCATTACAGACTCTAAATCTAAAGCTGCACAATGCCCCAAAGACCCCTCCCTGCCTGAGACCCTCAACCAATTCTACGCCCGGTTTGAGAACCCTGACACCCTCCCCAGCACCAGAATCACAACTTCACCAGGAGAAGAGCCCATCAGTGTGACTCCAGCAGAAGTAAGGAGGACGCTGAGGAGGATCAACCCCAGAAAAGATGCTGGCCCAGACAACATCCCCGGACGGGTGCTGAGAGAGTGTGCGGACCAGCTCTCAGACTTGCTGGCGGACATCTTCAACGCCTCCCTCATCCAGGCAGCTGTCCCCACCTGCATGAAGACCGCCACCATCATCCCGGCCCCCAAAAGCTCCGCAGTGACAGATCTGAATGACTATCGGCCAGTAGCCTTCACACCGATAGTCACAAAGTGCCTTGAAAGACTGGTCAGACCCACATCAAAGCCAACATCAGCGTCAGTGTTGATCCACACCAGTATGCATACACGATGTAATGATCCACAGAGGACGCCATTTCCTCCGTGGTCCACACTGCCCTCACCCACCTGGAGCAGAAGGATTCATGTGTTTGTATGCTCTTTGTGGACTTCACCTCCGCCTTCAACACCATGATTCCTCAGACCCTGATAAAAGAACTGTCCTCACTTGGTCTGAGCTCTTCCATCTGCAGCTGGGTCCTGGACTTCCTGACCAACAGGCAGCAGTCTGTGAGGATTCAAAACATCTCCTCCCCCACCATTACCCTCAGCACTGGTTCCCCTCAGGGCTGTGTGTTGAGCCCCCTCCTGTTCACATTGCTCACATATGACTGCTCGCCTATCCATCCAGGCTGTCATATTGTGAAGTTTGCGGACGACACAGCAGTGGTTGGATGCATCACAAACCGTGATGAGTCCAGCTACAGGCAGGAGGTGCAACACCTGGAGGGCTGGTGCAGAGATAACAACCTCTGCATTAATGTAAAGAAGACCAAGGAGATGATTGTGGACTTCAGAAGGGGCAAGCATGCCCACCTCCCCCTGCACATGGGAGGATCTGCGGTGGAAGTGGTCAACAGCTACAGGTATTTGGGTGTGCACCTGAGTAACAACCTCACCTGGAGCAACAACACTTCCACTCTGGTCAGGAAGGCACACCAGCGGCTCTACTTCCTCAGGAGGTTGCGAAGACCTGGACTCGGGAGCTCAGTCCTCACCTCCTTCTACAGATGTGTGGTGGAGAGCGTACTGTGCTCCAGCATCTACGTGTGGCATGGAAGCCGCTCTGCTGCACACAGGAAAGCTCTGCAGAGAGTGGTGAAGGCTGCACAGAGGACTGTTAGAGTCAGCCTCCCCAGCACCACAGACATTTACACCTCCAGATGCCGGAAGAGGGCCTCCGGGATCATGAAGGATCCCACCCACCCAGCACACTCACTTTATGTCCCGCTTTCCTCAGGCAGGAGGCTGCGGAGCATCAAGTGCAAAACCACCAGACTGAGAAACAGCTTCATTCCTGAAGCTGTGACACTCTCAAACACAACGACAATTACAAATGAAAAAAACAAAAAACTTTCTCATTTAACCGACACTGTTCACTTTAATATCACACTTTAATATGTCACTTTATTAACCATCCATGCTGCTACAGCAAATTTTGCACTCCGAATTTTCATTGCTGCTATGTCCGAAGTCCCATATTGTAGATTTTGTGTAGTCAAAATCCTATTCTCTTATATTTATTTACATTTTACTATATTATTCTTATTTTGTAGCTATTTTAAAATTGCTCTCAGGGTGTAAATGTCATGATGTGTGTTTGGTTTGGTTCTGTTTTCTTCCTGCGTCTCGTCACTCCGCCTTCATTCACAGCTGTCAGCAATAATTCACTCATCTTCTCCACCAATCACACCCCGGTTCTCAATATTTAAGCCACATGCAATCATGCACTCACCGCTGGATCGTCTGTTTTTTCCCCGTTGCTCCTAGCCTTGCCTGCTCGTATTCCTCGTTGCCTCTAGCCTTGCCTCCTCGTCTCTCCTCGTATTCCTCGTTGCCTCTAGCCTTGCCTCCTCGTCTCTCCCAGTTATCCCTCATTACCTCTTGCCTCCTGCATCATCTCCCTCAGGTCATTTCCCTGTTGTCCTTCCTGAGTTCCTCCTCTGATGTCCTCGCCTCTCTATCTTAGTTTCACAGTCCTTATGTCTCTGGTAAGTCTCTTGCGCTAGCTCTTAGTCCTGGCTCGTCACCTCGGTTCCCTTGTCTCCTCCCGTGTTCCCTGTTTGTCTTAGTTCCTTAGTCCCCAGTTCCTGTGTACCCCCCCCGTGACCGTTATTGTGATTAGTTTGTATTCAGTTAGTTTAGTTCTTTCTTCCCGTGTTCCGTGTTAGTGTTTGTTTATTTTATTAGTGTCTTTGTGTTTGTTTACGTTTAGTTCCTGCGTTAATTGTTTTCCGTGCTTGTTGACATTTTTAGTTCCGCCTCCGCGCTCTTTGTTTACGTCTCGCGTTTTTCCGTTTCCTGTTGTCTGTTGTTCCCTGTGTGGTTCCATTCGTGTTCTGTTCACCCATCATCCTTTCAATAAATTATTTATCATTCAACTCCACCTCTGCTCGAGTCATTAGAACCTTTTCCTGACAGTACGATCCAGCCAAGATCGACTCGAGCAGAGATTCACATCCCCATCCGGTTCACTTCCGCCTTCCGCCTTCCGTCATGCCTTCACGCTCCTCCCGCCGTAAGCAACGCCGCTCACCGGTGGTTGCGCTCTCCGACGCCCCGGCTTTCCTAGAGTT
>JAVLVB010000860.1:56512-124867 GCA_032876305.1 Orestias chungarensis | reverse complement strand
TATATATATATATATATATATATATATATATATATATATATATATATATATATATATATATATATATATATATATATATATATATATATATATATATATATATATATATATATATATATATATATATATATATATATATATATATATATATATATATATATATATATATATATATATATATATATATATATGTGTGTGTCTCCATCCCTGCCCACCCCAGTAAAAACATCCTGGATACGCCACTGTCTGTCCATAAGATGGCGCCATGATTTAAAACCAACCTTAACCTCTTACAAAGACGAAAATCTATACAAAGTTCCATTTGGGGTCAAAGGTTAAGATGTCACTGCTTTTTCTTAAAATGGTTGTTTAGTCTCAGATGTGTTCCTCCAAAAAACAGCATGATCTGATTGACTTAATATTTTTCTAAAAATGAATGAAAAACCTGATATCATGCCATAAAGTAACATTGAATCAATCAGCAAGAAGTTAAGAATCTGATAAGAGTTTAAAACAACGTTCTGCATTGTTTAGTATTTACTTTTTAAACTCCGCTTCATGTGGGTACGCATCAGCAAGAGGCAGGGTCACTAAAGTTCACAGGGCTTTATGAAATGTTTAACACGTACACACATGAGTTGAGACCCAAGCTAAGGACCTTTTGTAACAGAAGTTTTAAATATCATATTACTATTATTATTATTATTTTTAAATGAGTTCAATTAGTAGGGATGGGTGCAGGAGATTTTTCCTTTAAATATGAATAATCTTGCCAAGCAGGTTTTGAGGTTTTGTCTCTACTTTCTATCCTTCACAGACTAATTAACTTAGTTTTTAAAGTAATGTCTGCTTGTCATAGGCCTGATAAAGGCATGGTTTGAAAGCTGCTGCTGTGAGGTACTGGGCCAAAAGCGGTAACGTGAGTGTTAGGTGTTTATCAGTGAACAAGCTGACAGCTGAGGAGGCGGGGAGAAGTATGACGTGGTGAGTGGCAGTCAGAAGACGGACTGGTGCCACAGACGAGCTCCTATCTGATCTTAAATGGGGTTCCTGTATCCTCCTCTTTGGTATTTCCTTCCAAGCTGTTGTGTTCCCATGACAGAGTGACTGAAAGTATGAGAAGAAATAACTCCAGACTTTTCAACTTTACAGAGGTAGGAAAACATTTAAAGGTTTCCTAAAGAAAACTCTTAATTACATTTGCAAGTAAGGATAGTGATATGTTTTCTCTTTTTTGCTGAGCTAAAAACTTGATCTTTTCTAGCTTTTACTCTCACTAAACTAGGATTTTAGTTGTGTTTGAACTCTAATGTAATTGTCATATCTTCTGTTCTGCTGTCAATCTTACATAAAGAACCACTTCTGTCAAAATAGGCAACATGAAATAGGTATTAAACTGTCTTGATTTAAAAAAAAGGAATAATTGAGAGTCATTATGTTTTAACTAGTGCGATTAGTGTAAGTGATGATATAGAAAGAGAGCACAGCACCCCGTCATTCTCATCTTGGTCAGAGATGGTGCACAATGTAAGTGGGCTGTGTTGATAGTTGTTTTATCGAAAGGTGAAACATCCAGGCAGATGAATAGATAGGGTCATGGGATGCAGCCAAAAACTCAGGCTGTTATCTCTGGCCCCCTCAGCGCTGACGCGGTAGGAGAAAGTTTCCCTGAAAGCCAAATCCCAAACCCTAGATCTTTGTAAGAAGCTTCTGTTGTGTCTGAGGTGAAGAGCGTGTGGGTCTCAGGACCTGAAATCAGATAGAGCTTCCCAAAATAAAGCTGGACTGGGCTTCTTAACAGTCACATCAGAAAACTAACTGTTTTATCACCTTACCTTTAAAACCATTGTTATGTATAAAATCAAGGCTAATCCTGGATTGAAATTTAAATATAACAACCTTTTTAGTGCCTTATAAATTCGATACAATCAAGAACAGACTTCCTTCACATGGTTAGTTTATTGCGGTTGGTTAACAATTTTTTATTTATTTTGTAAATATGCTATTTATCATCTTTAGTGATGTAATCTTCTACAACTCACATTTAATCTCTAAAACAAATGATGGCACAGCTTCGTTTCTTAAAGAAACAAAAACTGGATGAAATTTTTCTTTTTTTTCTTTACTAGTTGGTAAATCAGTTTTTATGGAGCATCTGGTTTTAGTTTAGGATTATGTGATGAGCCTTCATTCTTTAGATCAAAGCAGGCACTCTTATATTTGACCAAAGTGACCCCATGCAATTCCCACTTCACCCCTTTCACACGCTTGTCCTCTCTGTCCAGAGACACTGGGACTCCTCGGAGCAGGCCTTGTGCATCGAGCTCCTGCAGGACCCTGACGTCAGATATGCAGTAAAGCGGGTCTTCTCAGGCAATGTGCAGCTTCCAAGACTTTCCTGCAGACCATCTGCACAGGAGAGGCAACAGGATGGGGCCCAGCTGGAGCCAACGGCCCCTCCGACACGCAGCATCAGACATTCCAGGAGCCTGGGGACCCTGACCAGCTGGTGAGTTGGTGATTCCCATGTTTTTAACAACATTCTCCTCATTTGCTTCAGTTCTCTAGATTTACTTATAAATTCATGCCTTTATTTCACGCTTTAAAGGATTTTCTCAATCCATACCTTACATGTAATATAGTGCCTTAGTAATGTACAGTATACACGCCATTTTAACAATTTTTCCACAGTCAAAACAGTCAAAGGAATGTATCACAAGCCAATAGAATCACCCAGCCTGCTGGAAGACGTAGCTGTGGGGAGATCTCGCTAAATGCTAGATCCAGGCTCTGCAAACATGGCTACTCTAGAAATCATCAATAACCAGCCAATAGCTATTATATTAACATCACATTTTATTTTTAGCATTTTCTATTCCTTTCAGACAAAAAAGCTTGACTAAAGGAAAAAATGGCTTTCTGGATCAAAAGGTTGCAGATATGAGTCCTGGATGCTGAATCCTACAGATTTTATATGGGAGACAATTTAACCTCCACATCCTCCACACAGATAAAGGTAGAGTGATGATGCTTTCCTTTGGCATGGATAGCAAAGCTGGTTGAAGCTGGGAGGATGGATAGAGCTAAAAGTGAAAAACCTTTTAGAGAGTGCAGAGGTTAAACTTCCAGCAGGACAACATGTTGTGTTGGTCTATCACACAAAATCAGAGAAACATAAATTGATCAAGACAAGGAGTTTTACTTCATCTCACTTTTGAACTGTTACTTTTGAAATATTATTACAAAATATTTCATGATAACCTACGTTTATAGTAAACTCTAATACTTTTTTTTAACAATACGTTTTTTTCTCTTTAAAGTTTATTACTCTTTAATTATGTTATTCATAGATCATAGGTTTTAGTGTAGTCTTTAAAATACCACAATTTGCACCTGATTTTATATGTTTGTATGATAAATCTATCAGTTCCAATAGGATTTATCTTTTTTACAATCCGTACTCAAAACTATCAATTTTAAGTAAAGCTATGTTTAACTATTACTTGCTGTAATCTCTCTATGTTGATTATCTCCTAGAGTCCACTCTAAATTCAACAAATTAGTGCTTTTAAGAAACAGTATTATACCTGAAAATAGTTTTTTTCTTGTGGCACACGTCCCTTCAGAAAACAATCGTCACTGGAAAAAAAGTAACCCAAGAAAATTCAGATTGTTGCCAAAATAGAAATGAAACTGCTGCTTCAAACCCACCTGCTGTATTTGCCCCTTTTCTTCATGGTGTGTGTGTGTGTGTCTGTGTGCACGTGTATAGTGTGGGTACGTGTATAAAGTGCGTACGTGGGTGTAAGCAGGCACGTGTCCACAATTATGTTTTTGGATTGTTTATGTGTTGCGGGAAGGAAACCTGGCCTGTTTGATTCTGCAGCTGATTGTATTGCAGGTGATCAGATATTAATGTTTAAAAAAAAAAAAAAAAAAAGAATTTTTACCGCATGCAGTTCTTATGTTTTTGTTTAATATGAAACATAAAGAAGCTAATAACTAATGCAGAGGAAGTTCATTTTAGAACTTTCTCAAGCCAGATACAAACCTTTGTTTGTGTGTTATATAATATTGCTGCTTTATGATTTGGATATATCATTTTCCAGACTGAAGCTTTGGGTATTGAACTATTGAGTTTTTACTTTCCTACTTATTCCCCTCGCAGAATTTGATTTGGTTTGATCCTCTCAGGGGTCATAGAAAGACTCCCTGTAGATAACAGCTATATGTTGTTATCTCTGCTTTTAAACTTAAATAAAGACAAGTGCACTGTTAAGGATGTTAAGAAAAATATATATAATTTTCTTTCAGGCAATCAGGCAAAATTTCCTAAAAACTGAGGTTCATTCAGACACCTATGGGCATGTAGTAACACTTCTTTACATCTAACTATAGAGTTGTTTGTGAACCACAGATTCCTTCTCTGTGGCCCGGCCGGGAGAGGAAGGACTTGCCAACGAAACTGTTTCTGAGAAACCTATAACAGCCATGAGATATTTTATCCAGAATCTGCCACACATGGACCTAGAAATCCCGAAGCATAAACCGATTAACTTAAATGCATAGGTTTGTTTTTATTGTATTTTAAACATAATACTAAAGATGTACCGACAGGCACTTAATCAGGCTTGTATAAAGTGACCCTTTTTTTTATTTTTTAGAAAATATGCAATAGTACAGTGAATATTCAACTCCAATTTTGTTGGCAGGCTTAGGGTTCAGAAATCCAGCATTGTGTGGTACAATCAGTTTTAAAACATCTTTATCAAGGAATTTCTCACACTATGCCACTAATTTATTTTATGTTAACACATATTTATTGACCAGTAGCTACTTTCTTCAATTAAGTTATTAATTGGGTCAGTAATAATATAATTTAATTTCACAAAATCAATAAAAAAAACAAAAAAGAAAGTTGTTCAGATGATGAGACAGTGATTAAAAATCATTCTACAAATAATGTCACCTGAATTTATAGTGTACATGTAATGAAGAGAATAAATGAAGCTGCACTATTACCAATAATAATAATAAAAAACTAATATAGTTACAAATATCCAATAATGTAAATCTGTAGGATGAATCATGGGAACATATTTAGAACATGATCGGACAATCCTTCATATGAATAAGAATTAAAATTAGAAGTTGTTTGTACGAAAGGTTTCTACTGTTGCTTTGTATTTGACTCTCTAATGAAACATATTCACCAGGTAATGAGAAGATGTTTACATCAAGACAGGTTTTAAAATCTCCAGAAAAGGGAGTTAAAATCCAAGATCTTAACAATGTCATTTGAAAATCGTTTTGGAAAATGTTAAAAGTTACCAATTATTCCTCTTTAAACAACCTGCTGATGGGTTCTGGATGAACTTGAAAAACCTTCTCCCTAGTCCTGAGGAGCGCTTTCATGCGAAGGTACACTCTGTTCTCTGTCCCAAACTACAAACGCCTCACCTCTGCCTACGTTATCCACATGACAGGAATGATGATGTGCTTCAGGGCCTGAATTGGTCCAGGATTATCTGTAGTTATTTAAAGTTGTATTGGGGAAGAAAATTTGTCTAACAAATAAATATCAAAAACTTGCTTATTTGTAATTTATTTCAATCTAGTTTTGTTTTCAGTTTCAGCTCATGCAGCAAATGTTTTAATGTACTGTATATAGTTAGGGAGTCTTCCTTTCCAATCAAGACCCCAGCTAGCCTATTAGACCCCATCTACGAATAAGACATTAGTTTGTTTTTTATTAAAAAAATTCTTAAATATATTAAATACAGTGTAGTTGGAAAACTATTGTCTGTTTATCAAAGTAAAGCTGAGACAGATGTCCACAGCATGTAGGATACAGGCTGCTCTTACATTTGTGTATTTCAATCAGAATATCCTCCCAAAAGAACAACAATGAACACTCTCACAACTAAGGCTCAGTTAGAGACACTGGTTAACGTAACTTTCATGTTCCTGGACTATGGGGCGCTGAATGTAAAAGAAAGTGATCACAGTTTTTGCACTCACATTTTCTCCACATTTAGGTCATTTCCTTCACTTTTGGCAAATTTCAGTTGGTTTTCTTCACATTTAGCTCATTTTACACACACATTTAGACATGTTATATGTGAACAAAAAGTTTTATATCTAAATGTAAATATTAAATATATATCCAAACGTTACATCTAAATGTTAAATCTAAATGTAAATATTAAATATAAAGATATATATTTAATATTTGACTGTCATATTGTTTAAGCTTCTGACCCACATAAACAGAGGACTCTCAGGAGATCAATTATAATGAATTTATTATTAATGGTGTGGAGGGGAATCCGGCAACAGGAAGCAGTGGGCAACGGCAATGTACGGCGGGGCAACGGGAACAGCGGGAAACGGCAGGAGACTCTGAGCAACAAGACGACGTGGGAGACCGGAAAATTCTGAGGGTGTGGACAGAGCAGGTGAGTTGATGTATTATGGAGGGAGAGTAATGTTGGAACGATCTTACTTTGAGTGGATGGGTGTTTGACGCCAGGGAGGAGTGAGTGGTGAGTCCTTTCAGCAGTAATTCAATGGTGTGGTTGTCCAGGGTCTGTGTGCGGCGGATGGAGCGATGCTGGGATGGGCAGACTGAGCTGAGCCAAGAGGAGTGGGGAAACCAGAGAGAGATCTTGAGCAGATTTGAGCACTGGTGTTGGCAGAAACCTGAGGTGAGTAGATGCTGCGAATGCGGCGGATGTGGTGATGAACAGAGGTCACCAAGATAACCCTCTCGTCGTCCAGAAACAGTGGTGGCTGGTACCCTAAGGAGATCTCACAGGGGGACAAACCAGTGGAAGCAGAGACGTGAGAATTATGTGCATACTCAATCCAGGGGAGGTGTTGGTTCCAGTCGGTTTTGGTGGGTGGATGTAAGACACCGGAGGGCTGCCTCGATCTCCTGGTTAAGCCGCTCTGTCTGACCATTGGATTGAGGATGGTAGCCAGACGTGAGACTGGATTTGGCCCCCCGAGCAGCATAGAAATGCTTCCAAACTTGAGAAGCAAACTGGGGGCCGCGGTCAGACAGGATATCGAGGGGTATGCCATGTAGCCGGAAGACATGGTTGACCAGGAGTCAGGCAGTCTGAAAAGCAGATGGTAACTTGCGTAATGGGATGAGGTGGCATGACTTGGAAAAACGGTCAACAATTGTGAGGATGGTTGTCATACCCTGAGAGGCAGGAAGGCCGGTGATGAAGTCGACACCGATGTGGGACCAGGGACGCTTGGGGATCTCAAGGGGCTGCAGAAGGCCGGAAGGAGGTTTATTGTTGGTTTTATTTCTAGAGCAGTTGGAACAGGCTTGAATATATTCACAGATGTCTTTATGTAGATTGGGCCACCAGAATCTGTGGGAAACCAGGGCTATGGTCCGACTGGAACCAGGGTGGCAGGAAAAACGGGATGTGTGGAACCAGTGAATGACTTGAGAGAGAACGGCGGATGGTACATACATGGTTCTCTGAGGAGGGGTACGAGGATCAGGTTCACGAAGAAGGGCGTTTTGGACTATGCCCTCGATCTAACCAGCCAACCACGCAGTCAGGCGAAATGATAGGAGCTGGGTCGGTGACAGACTCGTCCGGTGAGAACTGACGGGAGAGGGCATTGGGTTTGAGGTTTTTGGAACCAGGCCTGTAAGAGATGGAGAGATTGAAACCTGAAAAGAAAAGTGACCAGCGAGACTGGCGGGGATTGAGACATTTAGGAGACTTGATATATTCCAGGTTGCGTTGGTCGGTCCAAACCAGCACCGGGTGGTTTGCACCCTCCAGTAAATGACGGCATTCTTCAAGTGGTAGCTTGATAGCTAGCAACTCACGGTCTCCCACGTCGTAGTTGCGCTCAGCCGGGGAAAGACGTCGGGAGAAGAAGGCACATGGATGGAGCTTGTGTTCCTCCTCCGATCTCTGGGAGAAGATGGCTTCAACTCCCCGTTCGGAGCCGTCGACTTCGAGGGTGAACTGGCGGGACTAGTCAGGTTGAACTAGAAGTGGAGCTTGGGAAAAGATATATTTTGGTTCCTGAAAGGCTTTGGGGGTCCATATGAAAGGTTTCTTGGTGGATGTTAAAACTGTGAGAGGGGAAACAGTTTGGCTATAGTTCTTTATGATGCGACGGTAGAAGTTGGCAAACCCAAGGAAGCGCTGTAGTGGATGTCTGGTGTCTGGAATAGGCCATTCGGTGACTGCAAGAACCTTGTTGGGGTCAGCTCGGATCTGCCTGCCTTCAAAAATATAACCCAAAAAAGTTATGGAGGATTTGTGAAACTCACATTTTTCGGCTTTGATGTAAAGGCGGTTCTGGAGGAGGCGTTGTGATACTTGACGGTCGTGGGATCTCTGTTCGGTAAGGTCTTTAGAGAAAATCAGGATGTCATCTAGGTAAACGAAAACAAAAATGTTCAGAAAGTCGCAGAGAACGTCATTGATTAAACCTTGGAACACGGATGGAGCATTGCATAAACCAAAAGGCATAACGAGATATTCAAAATGGCCGATAGGATTTTGGAGGCCGTTTTCCACTCATCCCCCTGGCGTATACGGACAAGATGGTAGGCGTTGCGGAGATCCAGTTTGGTAAATATGGTGGCTCTGTTTTTAACAGTTCAAACCTCTGTAGTCGATGCAAGGCCGGAGCAAACCATCCTTCTTGGTGACAAAGAAGAAGCCCCCCCCGAGCGGAGATGTGGAGGACCTGATAATTATTGACTTATTGATGTAGGTCTCTGTCGATTCTCGCTCCTTGTGGGAAATGTTACACAGACGGCTGGAAGGTAATGGGGCTTCGGGTAACAGGTCAATGGCGAAGTCATATGGTCTGTGTGGGGGTAGAGAGCAGGCCTTACACTTGCTGAAGGCCTGCTTAAGATCCAGATATTCTTTGGGTATGTTGCTGAGGTCCTGAGAATCGATGGAGACGTCCTCCTGGGGCAGGCTAGGAGGAACGGCAGCGCCTGGAGACAAGAGGAGAGGCAGTTAGAGGACCAGGATGTGATGGAGCAATCTGACCAGTTTATGTTGGGGTTGTGGGTGTGAAGCCAGTCAAAACCCAGAATGATTTTGGGTTGAGAGGAGGAGAATACAAAAAATGACCTATGTTCCTTATGGTTACCGGAGAGGATCTGTTCTAGAGGGCTAGTGACGTGAGTGATCTGATCATCTAAAGCTGAGACTCGAAGTAGTGTATCTAGTGGCGAAATGGATAACTGTAGTTGTTAAACTAGGGCTTGAGCTATGAGGGACTGTTCACAACCTGAGTCTATCAACACGGAAAGATTGAATGGTTTTTGCTTGTGAATGATGGTGGCAGGAAGGAGAAGAAGAGGCTGACTAGGACAGGTGGTCTGGTCCGCCTGAGGTCTAGTGTTCACAGACGGACCTTCTCGGGGCTTCTCCTTCCCTTAGAGATGGGCAGTTTGCAATGTAGTGACCAGGGGTTCCACAGTAGAGACATTCTCTAGACTGCATCCTCTGTTGCCGTTCCTCCGGTGTTAGTCTGGTTCACCTGACCTGCATGGGTTTCAGTCCCGGGGACGACGATCTGCGGGATTCAGGAGCAGCTCTGGAAGGGGGCTCTACAGTTAAAGGCGGAGGCTGGACAACAGCGGAGGCCTGGCAGGCATAAGTTCTGTGGTTAACCCTTAAACGGTCTCTTTCTCTCAGACGGCCGTCAATTCGGGCAGCCAGAGCAATAAACTTGTCTAGCGTGGGGGGCTCATCAAATAAAGCAAGTTCATAGTGCTCATTTAAGGCATAGAAGAACGTGCTCTTTAATGCACGAGCGTCCCATTCTAACGGGGATGCTAATGTTCTAAATTCTATTGAGAACTCAGCTACCGTTCTAGAACCCTGTCTTAACTTCTGTATCTTTCGGGAAACTGTTAAATAGTCAGTTTCGTGGCCAAATATCACCATGAACTCGTCCTTAAAGTCTTGGAAGGAGAAGCTGAACTCAGGATATCTATGAAAATCGGATTCAGCCCATTTTAGCGGTGTTACGGACAACTGACCGATGACAAACACTATTTAGGCGTCATCATTGAGAAAAGAGTGCGCGGAATGGGCAAAAACCAACGAACACTGTATCATAAACCCCTCGCAGCCGCCAGCCTCCCCAGAGTACTTTTCCGGAACAAGAAGTGGAACCCCTCAGAAAACCGGAACCGGATGTTGTCGATGCGGTCCTTTCAGCAGTAATTCGATGGTGTAGTTGTCCAGGGGGTGTGTGCGGCGGATGGAGCGATGCTGGGACGGGCAGACCGAGCAGAGCCAAGAGGAGTGGGGAAACCAGATGGATGCGGCAAACCAGAGAGAGATCTTGAGCGGATTTGAGCACTGGTGTTTGCAGAAACCTGGGGTGAGTACACAGGAGGTTAGGGGCATGGGAAACAACAAAGTATCAAATAAAACTGGAGAAAAAGGCAACTGGAGAAAAACTAGAAAACACTGGAGAAACACTAGAGCTAGAGATCATACAAAAACAACTAGAAAACACTGCCAGCCTCACTTGAGGCTGGCAGTGAGGACTTGAAATTACCGGGAGTAAACAAACACTCAGGCGTAGAGTAGCTGATCCACCACTCCTCTTATACTGGCTCAGCTCATCAACGCCAACCGGGCGCACCTGGAGAGGAAGGCGCTCCAGCAGAGAGAGAGAGCACTGGTGACCCCTTGGGGACAACCTGGAGAAGAAGCTGAAAGGAACTCACTCTGACATTAACATAAATGTGGAGAATATGTGAATGCAAAAACTGTCATCACTTTCTCTTACATTCAGCGCCCCATACTGGACTGTGAGAAGAAGGAGTACCGGGAAAGAGCCAATGCAAGCAAAGGGAGACTATTTAATTTTCATGCATATAGCTAGAAAATAGTGCCAACAATTCCACCATTGTACACAGCTTATTGTTATTATTAATATGATTATTATATATATATATATATATATATTTATTTCTTTATTTTTGGTTGGTACTAGTAGTGTAAGGTTTGTTCTTAGTTCAGGATAAATTTGCCATTTTATTCCTTCTTATCACGGTTTTCTGCCCCACACACAACCTTTTATATCCCATACTATTTTATTTCAACATTTATCTTTTATGTTAATGTACACGTGTTTATCTAGATTGGTCATTTTGTTCAGTTATATCGGAGCAAACCAGAGTTCACAGTTGTACCAGAAACGCCATCATGATATTGTTATTGCTGACAAAAAGAATTCATTTGTTGTTGGTAATATTGATGCGCCTTCATGAGAAGTCTGTGAGATTGTGATGAAGCCAGATAACAACAATGCATGTTAGATTGGAAAGATATCACTGAGCATTTCAAATATGCAAACAGGAAATTGTGGCCTCTGAATGCCATGTGTTTTGTTTCATATACTTTCTATGATTAGCAAGCATTTTCCTGACTCTCCACTTTTGTTTTATTTATATTTTTCTCTCTACCTCTTCATTATCTTTGTATCTTCAGAGCTGCTGTATTTTGTCCAGAGTGTTGTCTGTACCAGATGAGTTCATTGGGTTGAACGGAGCAGCAGTAACAATATCCTATTATTGCACTTTTGTCAAAAACAAATCTCTCATTGACACTGTAAGGCAACCAGACCCATGGTTGTGTTTTTAATCTCCTAGAACAGGGCACTTGAAAAAACATATTTTACACCCTTTTTGAATTAAAGTCTTTCACAGTGGATTCTAAGAGAGAACAATAATTTAGTGCATTTAAAGCAAACAGAACCACATGGTTGTAGTGTCGGGTAAAATATAATAAAGGTGCACCTGGTTGCTGTGTGTTGGTTATGTTACTTTTGATTTACTTCAAAAGTTAAATTAGATTTAAAAATTCAAAGACTTGGTTGTCAACATAAGTAAACTTATGTAAATTGTTCACCTAAACAAAATTTTTCTACTTCCAGCTGTTGGTCATAAGTTCAGTCCTGTGTCAGATGTTCCAGCTCCCTAGGTCATCACTTTCCCTATGATGTTTGGCTGTGTATCCCTAATCACAGGAGGAGCCCCCCCACCCAATAAAAAAAAGCATCGGGTTTGGGTGAAAAACGAAGCTGCCTCAGGTCACAGATAGAGAGCGCCATCGTGACAGCACCCATGCTTTCCGTAGCTTTTATCTACCTCTGCTTTTTATAGTCAGAGGCCGTTCATGTGACTCCTCCCGATGCACTCAGAGCATGTGAAAAGCATGAGGAAATAGGCAGCTTCACAACAAATAGCACCCTAGGGAGCAGAGAGAAATCCTTAGTTTGCAAAGATGGGATGACAGTAAGAAAGGTGGAAGTTGGAATATGAGTTAGAGTGAGGAAGGTAAGCTCGAGGCTGTGGCCTTAGTATATCCTTAGACAGGAAATAATAATGGGACACAGTTTGAAGTTCATGAAAAATCTGTGACTTAAGATTACAAATGACGGAAGCAGGGATGTCACAGGGTCTGAATGAGGGGAAAAGAAGCAGAAGGAGCTGTTCTGTCATGGCTTCCCTCATGGTAAATCAGACATCCATATTTAGTTGGAGAGAGGGAAGGCCTATCAGTAATGTAAACAAAGCCTGGGGGCGGGAGGCAGAAAGAATACATCTACACCAATGCTGGAGTCTGTTGCCCAGTAAAACTGTGATCCTGGTCACTACAAGGAACCAGACAGACAATGCAGCCTGAGGCTTTTTAGCAAAGTTAGATCATCTGGAAGTTTCCATGTTTTTTTGTATTTTTTGCTTTGCAAAGCTGCTGGATCTTTCAACACTGACAGGTCATTCTGTTTGGATTAATTGTGACCAATCTTGGGTTAGTGTTAACCATGAGGTGTGAAGTACATCCTGGACTTTAAATTGATGAGCTACAGCCATGTGAACCAAAGTCCTACTACTACATAAACCCTCTGAAAAAGTGCTGTGAAACAAAAGGGACCAGATACATTTTCAGAGGTTATCAGTACAGAGCAGACAAAGGGTGTAACTGCCTGTCAGCAGGTTATCCATCATCCAATATGAGTGACTTCTGCTCCGAGAGCTCTGAAGAGGAGCAAGCGGAAGTCGATGCGAAGCCATGGAAACAGGTGGCGGGGCAGCTACCCATCATCCAGCTCCTTCCGAGGTCCAAAATATGTTCGACTGCTGGATCTCCAAAAGTGTCACCTAAAGTGTCCCCACGTGGGTCTCCTCGAAACTCTCCAGTGCTTTTCAGAAAGCTGCTCATGAACCGCAGCATCAGCCTCCTGAGACGGCGCTTCACACTGGCTCATACACCAAGGTAGTCTCTCATTCTAATGGCTAAGAGTTCAGAGTTTTATTACCGTCATCCATATTCGAATATGGCGCTATAGGTCATGTTCTCTTACTTCTTCACTTTGTATGTATGTACTAATATGTGTTATTGATTTACTTTAATGTAGAGTATAAAAAGAATAACTATATATGCCTTACTAATTTCTAATGGTCATGTTCTTCGTTTTTATATCATATGGTCTAAACTGCACATGCATGTTTTGCTGGTTCTGTAGGAAAACAACAACTAATTTTTGTTTTGGGGGTTTTATGGGACAGACTAACCTTGACTTGTGTTTATTTGGAATAAGAAGGCTATGTAGTTTTAAACATTTTCTATAAATGTCAGTTTCAGTTACACAGTGATTTTTTTGGTATGTTTGTAGTTTCCCTGTCCTTTTTTACATTTTCGAAATTATACAATAACGAGATCTCCATGAGAGAATCACAGCTTGGGATATAGTTTTCTAACTTAGTCCTGCTTTAAACTACTCTACAACTTTCTTTCTGTCCGGCCTGCAGTGTGATTTTGATTCCATGATGCTGTAGTTCATTAAAGTTATCTAAGAAACCTTTGAGTTCTTTATAGCTGCTTTTATACTGAAATCAAATTACACACATGTGGACTCTTGTATGAACGATTATTAACCTATTCAATTCACACTATCATCCAATTCGTGTTGGTCTAATAATTTATTAATTTAAATTGAAAGTTGTTGTAACATCACTGAATATCATTAACATCAAATAATTATTTGAAAGGTACTGCATGTGATGTATATAGCAGTATAATAAATATACTACAAAATGCCTTAATCTAAATCCTTCCACCTGAATTATTCAGAAAAAGCAGTATAAAATGTTGTTACATATCACTGTTCAGTTCTGTTCAAATTAAAAATCCTTTATTGAAACAAAGGACAAATTTACTTATGTCATCAAAATGTGCTGGTTGTGAGTCATAGTAAATAGTGATGCTGAGGGCAGAAAGGATCTCTGGCAGCAGTCAGGTCAAAACATCCTGCCATGAATTTGATTTAATTTGAATTTGTATGCTAACAGACCAACATCTGGGGAACAGGGATGATATTCTGTAGTATCATGTATAGTATAACATTCAGTTGTTGGCAAGGACTGGTGATCTGGCTCATTTACTTTTACTACTCCTTTTTTGAAATCTTTTTATGGCTGCGTGGTTAGAAAGCTGATCAAAGACGTTGAGGTCAGGGATGTGGTCCTAGGTATTCTCTCTCCTGCTCTGAACCCATAAAGCATGCTTTTTGACCCCCCTGGGATTCAAGGTTTTGTGATTTTAATCAGCTGTTCCCAGTTGTAAAAAAAACACTTTGTTGCCATGGGTATGCATCATAACTGTCTGGGGAAAAAAAAGGGGTTGAACAAAAATTCCTTCCAGCTGCACATTATCCAAAACCAGAGGGAATGATTAACCAACAAGCAATACCTCAGCAACAAAAAGTCTAAACAAAAGTCTACAAAAAGAACTAATTAGAATTAACATACAGGGGCATTGTGAGAATTAGTATTCTTACCAGATGCCAAAACCACTTCACCCGGTTTTTTCCTGCAATGGAGAATCTTAGCACATAAACTGGTCGCTGAGGCAGAATCCAGACACATCCCTGAGAAGAAAAAAAAACTGCCTGTATACCCAATCTCAGTCTTTTGATCATTTACCACTGCATAATGATTTGACTGTTTTTGAGTTGGACTTATATGCTGGCAGGAGGCAGACAGAATCATACTAAGCTGAGGCCTTATTAAAGAAGAACACAGTTACAAAACACAACTGCTAAAACAAAGAACGAGAGACATAAATGACCTCCATAAAGGTTAAAGCATATATACATAGGGAGCGAGTTAGGTGAGGGTAAATAGCTGAATGTGGAGCAGCTGTGGACACCAAGGGACAATATTAGACATAGTGATCATTGGAAACCCTGCAAACACAGAACTCAGACTGAGCTAAACTCTAAAGAAATCGTACTAAAACATACACACTGGAGGATTATCCAACGTATGGGTCAGTTGCCTATGTTGCACTTAAACCCATCAAATGACATCAAAGAAACACAATCCATAGATCATAGCACTGTAAAAACAACATAGCTATGAATCAGTGAATGGCCCTAAAGCACTAGAAAGTACAGTTAAAAACCTCAAAATAGCCTTTAAACAGTTGATGTTAACCAGAAGGAAAACTTTTTCTTGTTCTTCGGCATGAAACTGCAAAATCAAACATTTCTGAGGAATATTAAAAGGATATTGAGAAGTAACCGATCACCAATACTGTCCAGTATTCCAGGTTGATGTCCTGCTGGTCTTTAAGCTCTCAGTTTCAGTCCTTAGTTAAAATTCAGGTCCTGCCAAATGTAAAAGTAATGTTTCCTGTGCAAGGGGAATCCTATAATTTTTTTAACCCAAGAAGTCGTCATAACTATTGTGTGTGACGAACGTAGCCTCGCTCTGTCTCAAAGCTTCAGTTTTACGAGCCACTGTAAAAAAGAAAATGAAACATTTACTCGGTTAACAATGTTAAAGCTTAACTTGTATGATTGGCAGGGACATGATTCATTGTAACTTAGAAAGAGATGAAGGAAAAACCAGCTGGTGAACCATGGATGAATATATTTTTCGCTTTAAAATCTCATTGATGCTCTCTCTTGCGATGATTGATATGCTTTTGGAGTTTCTTAAAGGCAGGCGGAGTCTGTTGTGAAAACTTTTGAAGCACTATAAAACTAGTTTTAATGACACACACGCCTCTTTTTTCATCTGTGTTTACCTTTCGTGTACAAGCTTTATAGAGTGTCAAATGTGTTTCAGGTTTTCTACTTGTTGCAAAAAATTGCTTGAGAAACAAACCTGTCCTACCAAGAGAACAGTTTTTAACATAATAGAACAAGCCAAGAAGTTTGATCACCTTTTAAAATCGTGTTGAGCGTCTTTTTTAGGATTGATAGAAAAGTTTTTATGTGAGAGTTTACTAAACTATTTCCAAACGATTTCATTAATTTGTGAGTGCCTATTAAAAATCTAAATATTATTGCGCCAGAGCGGAGGAGCACAGGAGATTTCACAGCTGACTCGGGAAAGCAACATGTTGGCAGCGCAGCACAGATATTCAACATGACAGCTCTTTATATTACACAGCTCTCAGGTTCCGCCATTTAGGAAGTTTCCCTCTGCACACTCTGCGTCCCGTTATGTCAGGCCTTAGAGAAACGAGAGCGGATGAGTTATTACAGGACGACTGGCAAGGAGGAGGAATTAAACAAACAGGGAGTCCAGTGGAAAAAATATGTTGAAGTCAGGTCGGTTTTAGAACGTACCCACAAGGTTGTTGTCTCTCCGTCTTAGAAACTGATAAAAAGTAAAAGTAAGGTTTTTTCTGGCTGTTATAAGTAAAGGTCAGCAGATTTCTATCTTGTCTTTCACATAACAAGTACAGTAATACAATAGGATCTTTACAGACTTCTGAAGCACAAGAAATACATTAGATCTGCAGATAATCTGTAGGTTTAGAAGGTAATAATAGCTGACAGGAAATTGAAAATACAACTACTATATAAGCAACAATATTTAGCTGTGGTTCTGTACATGATCCATTCCATGATTGCATCTTCAACCTTAATAATAATGTAGGAATTACCTCTTGTTATTCTTATTTAACCAGGATAAACGGATAACAACCACTCCTATTTGTAACAGTGACCAAAACTCAATGTTTTATGTGACCTTTTCGGTCCCTAGCATTGTTTAGGTGGGATTTAGGCTCTTCTTTATCCTATTTTCTCATGAAGGTTTGAATATGATTGTTTCTGCACAGACAACCACAATATTATTTTATGTTTTAGTCCTTATGTTGTAGATTTGCTGTTAATACACGATTCAGTTTATTTGAAATTTTAACTTAACTCAATGAGTACTACGTTCCAAGATCCTGCTGCAAAACCAGCCCAGCCTTCCATTACCACGCATCCCAATCTACTCTCTCCAAAATATATTGTTTCTGGAAATTTGTGGTTATTCAGATTATTAAATTTATTTTCATAACTTGTCATAATTTATGTTATCCAAATTTCCTGTATGACTGTTTTAGCGACAGAGATAATATCCCATGGTAACATGTCCTGAATGGCTTTCTTAGCTATTGGCAAGCACTGATGATCCACCTCATTTGCTTTTGTTACTCCTCTTTTAATCTCTGTCAGGCTGTTTGGTTAGAAAGCCAGACACGGAGTTGCTGGCGTCTGGGATGTAATGCCTATATATTATGATAAGATCAATAGAAGATTTGGCCTAAATACTCTCTTTCTCACTCTGCTCTTTGGTGTTGCTCTGCATCCACAAAGGCTCCTTTTTAAGTCTTATGGGATTTGGGGCAGTAGTTGGATGTTATTTGATTTTGTTTGGGATTGTTATCTGACTCTAGTGTCTCGTTGCTTATTGAACATACCTGTACTTTTTTTGCACACTGAGTAGTATAGCACACTTCGACCCCATGATGAACTTTCTCAGATTTCCACACATTGGAAGGTTATCTTTCTTGAAAGTTTTCCAGTTTCACATAATCTTTATGAATGAAGTCCAAAATATTTGGACAGCAGCAACAGCTTGTGTACGATGTTTCCTGATCTCTTTTCTTCTAAGGGTCATGTTAACACTAACTGCCAAAACGCATGCTTAATACAGCTGCTCACATCTGACTAACAGGCCATTAATGTCCATCTATGTAAGCTGTGTCTATTTAAAAGAAGACTGCATTTAACCTACTGCCTATTCGTGCTGGAAAGGTTTTTGTTCACATGATATTGCGCTTACGTTTCTTGAGAATCCAGTAAGAAAAACAGATTCTTCTGTTTGCCTTACATGGTAAAATTGTAGTGTTGTTTTTCTACAAACTTTTCTAAGATTAGTGTCTGTTTCATTATGCAGTATAAATCAAATCCTTTAAAAAAAATATTACTGTATTAAATTTGAACTTTTTAGGAACTTGTATCACTGCCTCAAACAATCCGTAATGATGTTGATGTAAATCCTATAAAGGTTTTGTGTCCCACCTAGTCAGTTAGCTTCATGCACCTAATGTCAGTCTATAAAAATAAGGATATTCAAAACCGCTATCAACATGTGTTTGCTGTTTTGTACCACCAGAGGCTGCTGTGCTGTGTCTGTTTCTGTGACAGATTGGCACACAACAGATAATGTGTGACAATATTTAATTTATTCCTTCTGCTTAAAAATTGAACTATGAAGAATTTTTAAAATTGTTTATTATCTGTAATACTAGCTATTTGTTTTTTATTTTTTACAGAATGAATAGAAACATGTTCTTTTCAGACTGAAAGTAGTTTTAGTTTTGTATTCCAAGCCAGTTCCCTAAGAAAATAGGTACTAGGAGACGTGAATATGGGTGCCTTTGTTTGCTTTCCTGCATGACTGAATCGGCTAGCAAACCCAGAATGGGTTCAGAGACTGGACGTACTCTACTATCCTGCTGCTTCAGTTACATAGTTTGGTTTTAGATAATTATAATTACAAACCATTTAACTTCTTCACATTTGATTATGTAAAAGCCACAAATGAGTGGATTGATTTTATGTTTTCATTTCCCAAAAAATGTGGAGGTAAAGTGGTTTAATTTTAGAACTGTATACCTTTAAAAGTTTGTGCAGCATTTGTAACTCCCATACTCCTAAATAAAAGTGAGTGTGCACAACTGCATTTAGATTAGTTTACAGAGTCCCACCGCATGTAATTTAAACTCAGTATAAACACAGCTCAGGATAAAGGCCTCAGGTGTTAGAGGCCATTGGAGAACAGAAATAGAAAGAAAACTCTTTTAAAGTTTACTACCAGCCACGAAAGCAACAAAGCAAAACTGATAAGAATTGTAGTCAGATTCGACCAAAAGCTGATGTTTTGGGTTGCAATCTAAAAATAATGTCTTAATGTAAAGTAATATGTAATAATCTAACTCAAACCTAGAAATAAACTAAGAAGAGATATTTTACAGGACAAAACTATATCAGTTATGATCTTATTGAATTATCATTTTTTAAAGAGGCTTCATGTTGCTTTTTTTTACATCCATGTTAATGCCTTCAGGTTAATTCAACAGACTCATTGACCTTTTGAATTTTGCTCATGTGGATTGGATGTAAAATTTGCTATTTTTGTACAACAAAACTATTGAACTACAGATAGATCAGAATACAGATCCACATAACAATATCGACCATGATTATGTACCATACAGTATTTGGGTGATATTAAATGAGTCCTTCTAAATATAAAGCCAGACCTTTAATAAATAGAATCATTTAGAACCATGCATAGTTATGGGTAAAAATGTCCCAGTCAAAGTCCAGAACCAGATTCAAATCAAAATCTCTAATAAGACTGAAAAATGTTGTTTGTATGTGCTCCCATCCACTGACATTTTGCAAAGACAAATTGGCTGAATTGCTGGTTTCTCAGTGAGTAAAGCTGGTAGAAACATTTGAGAAAAGATTTCCAGCTTTTTTTTTTTTTTTTACAAAAGAAAAGCAAATAAAGAAATAAAGAAATATGGTTGGAAAGCATCTTTAATTTTCTTCCAATGTGGAAAGGATTAAACATATTTAACACCCTTTTGCATCACACTGAATGATATTTCTCTTTCATGTCATCTCTGCTACTAGACAAAGCTAAAAGTTACACACTTTATCTCTTTGAATACAATCAGCTCAGATTTAGTGTCTCACTCCGGATCAGTAGCAATCTAACATTTATTTTACACACACACACATACACAGTCTCTCTCTCTCTCTCTCTCTCTCTCTCTCTCTCTCATAGAAGAGACAGCGTTGTTTGTTTGTTTTTAAGCCCGAGTTTGGTCCCACCACTCTCAGGAGAGACAAGAGGGAGGGCAGAAGCCTAGAATGGCCCGTGCTGACAGGGACTGCATAGGACGGCCCACTCCAGGGAGCATCTGATGGGATTATAACAGTCTTTTCAGTTCATTTTTCTTAGTTTCACACTAAGAATACCTCCAGTCAGTCTGCTCACAGTGTAGCATCACAGAAGCAACTCTACGTTGAAAACAACTTCCTTTTTTTTAAGGACCTGACTTTGGCAGAGAAAGAAAAAAACCAGCGACCTTTCTCAAAGGACTCAGTTTTGAAAGCTTCAAGTCATCCAGAAGTATTCAAGCTTGTTTCCTATTTAAGAGAGGGGGGAAATATTTGATCTTTTTTGGCTTGTGGTAGGCTGAAATAAGAATGAGTAAGGAATTACTCCCAGATGACAGCTGACGCCATCCTCAGGCCCTTCACCTTCCACCTTCCTGAGACGTTCTGCCCGCTTTTCCTGTGATCAGGATTTGACAGTCAAGACTTTGCCTTTTTAGGCTACTCGTGGTCCACACATGTGCACACATGGATTCTGAGAGGATCTAGACGGCAAAAAAAATCAAGTTGACCTAGACTTGCGGCTGGAACTTAAAACTGAAATCAAAGTTTTCCTTTGCTGAACCTGCTGTTGTTTCCATTAAACTCCCAGCTTGAACAGGACTGTGGTCACCTTTATTTTTACTCCCACTTGCTGTGACTGAGGCACTTGCATGGTGCTGTTTTGCATCCACAGGTTGCTTTGCATATGCTGCTTTCGGTTCACATTTTTCTAGGCCTTCCTCTTAGTGGAACCGGCGTAACTTGGGGCTGAGGTTACATTAAGGAATTGGAAAAGCTTTATGATTCATGACACTATGGAGGTATTGGTTGCGCCACAGAGGTTCGGCTTCATTCTTCAACTCCCATAGATGCTTTTCCAATGAATTTCTAAGCTCAACCCATAATCCCATTGAACCTGCAGATAACATGATGAACAAAGACTCCCGTTTTTCCAGGAAGATGCATGGTAACTTCTCCACGCGCAGGCACTCCTGCATTGGGTATGTACCCCGCTATGTAAGAGAAATGTTTTGATTAAGGTTATAACCAACAATTGTGTAGAATTGCTGTGATCCTGTTTCTGTTTTCTCATTTTAATCAGACAGTTAAAATATTATGCTTCTCTGCTTTAGATTTCTGGAAATTATATGTCAGCGTTGGGTTTGCAGGAATAAAGTAACTCGATCTGAAACCTCTAACACCTTGATAAGCTGCGATGAACCCAGTGAATGTTTCACTTGGTGTGCTGATCAGTCAATGCAAAGTTTTCAACAGTTTTTATAAATAAAATTGTGGGAAGTGTTGCTTGTATTTTGAGTTAGTCCCCTTTAATCTGATACTAAATCCTGTCCAACTAAGCCCTTTGATAGGTCCCCTAATTATTAAATAGTCAATTCTTGTCTAGTTTAATGTCAGTATAAATGCAGCTTCTCAGAAATGTGTTAGAGAACATTATAGGACCAACAGATTCATAAAAACTCTCAAATATAGCAGAGAAGTCAGCATGTCATAAAATGTTGTGTTAAAAGCAAGATTAAATTTTAAAAAAAAAGTTCAAAAAGATGGGGAAAAAAGAACAAAGCCAGTGTTAAGAAAACAGCATTGTGGTTAACATGTGGAATACAGAAGTCAGATGAGGTGAAGAATTTGGCATGTAATCAAAAAGCTTTCGAGTACAAAACCTGCACAGAACATTTCCCTGAACACACCATCCCTAACACACCAAAAAAAATAAAATAAAAAAAGTTAGGCGTTGCAGCATCCTACTGTGATGAGACTTTTCTTCATCTGGTTTTAGTTAGAAATTGCATAAGACCAATACACAGCAGTCCAGGAAGATAACCTATTAGACGTTCTAAATAACTTGAGACTAGGTTGAAATTTGAATCCCAGCAGGACGACAACGCTAAACATTCAGCCAGAGAGACATGGTTTTCATCACTCGTCTCCAAATCCAGACCTACAGGTTCAATGTCCTGCAACATTCACATGCCTCTGCTTCAGCCAAGTCACATAACCAGGTCATTAGCTAGACACTGGGGAACAGACTGCTACTGAGAATGTGATTCAGGTGTTTTGGATTAGGGACACATCTAAACGTTGCAGAACACTGACCCTCCAGGTTTGGATTCTAAGATCCCTGGTTTAAATCAATGCTTGTTCATGTTTAAATGGTCTGATAAGTTTCTGCTGTCTGATCCCTGAACCCAAGCAGTGGCTTTAGAGGCAATCACAAAGATCCATGAATGATCTTGCTCTGTAGTGAATGATTAGTGTTCTTTAAGAAGGGCTCATTATAGCAGCACATTTGCTAAAACTTCTCTTCAGCACTTGTTTTGGACAAGGATTCCAAAGACAAGTGGAAGTTGGAACCCATGGGGACATCTCATGTTGAGCCAAAAAGCAAATAGACAAAATAAGACAAATAAATATCTCACTAGATGGTGTAAAATATTAACTAATTTAAAAACATGTGTAAGTATTTCGCTCTTTTTTAATTTTCGAGAAAACTGTGTGGAAGTATGTATTTTAAAGGGATCACTAGGTTGCAAACATGGGGTCGACTGTCTATGGTATTAGTCTAGGAAAGAAAGCAGACAGACATAAAATGATGTGGCTAGTTGGCTAAATGTCAGGGGACTAAATGCTGTTTACACTGACTGATCCAGCCTGCAACATAATTAACTAAATGATCAACAGTAATCAGGGAAAATCTTTGAAGCACCAGCTGCTACAAACAGTCACAGATGAATAGAATGTTTGCATACATCCATACTGTAGTGCATCACATTGGTTCACCCAAAATTAAAATAGATAACACACTAAATACTGCATAAACTTTTAAAGAATCAAACTCTTTTTTACTCTGAAAAGGGAAGAAAAAACATTTCATTGTTATTTAAGTGCAGTGTGTGGTGAAACAAACATTTCTGAACCTTGGGCATGTGTCTTGAGAGTGTCATCAGAACTCCTCCAGCCGTAAGCCTTTTTGGATCATATGAGGAGATCCAAGCAGGTGATTTCATACCACATCTAGAAATACAGAAGTACAGAGGGCAACAACACAAGCCTCTATTCTCTTCTTACCTGATTGTTGGATGGTGCGTCCCATTTGGAAAGTGAAGATGCAATAGGAACTTGATTGGCTGGAGAGATTTTTTTTTTTTCATGGAAAGCAGCTTTTCTTTATTGATTGTGTGGTGACGGTCAATAACTGGTGTGTTTTTGCAAGAACATGATTTTTATTTAGAAAAATTATTTCCTCTGTGTGAGAAGTCACACACACACACACACACACACACACACACGCACACGCACACACAGAGAGAGAGAGAGACAAAGCAGTATTTGTGATCAATCTATGACACGTCCTATCCTCAATTGTACCAACAGTACCAAGGCACTATTCATTCTTTTCAACCTCTGAAATAAATAAGTATTAAATTTTTTTAAGTTACCACCACGAACCTCAGTGTGTGTTTGGATTTAATGTGATAGACCAAAGCAAAGCAGTACGTGAAAAGAGTGGCCTGCATTTGTGTTTACTCCTCTCCTTGTAAAACTATGGAGTAAGATCGCAGTCGAAAAGGTGTATGCACAACTTTAACATCCGTATTCGTATTTATGTGTCAATAAAGTTCCCAAAATACTCAAAATTCTGCTGAAATATTTGTGAATGTGAGAGTTTGAATCTAAAAGCTGTGAGTGCAAAGTGTTAAGAATACAACTTAAATTTTTACAACTACGAACTCCTCTTTTCTCTGTGGACACGAATTGAACTTTGTGGGTACGAGTAAAAACTTGTTACGATGGGCGGAGGTTACATTAAGGACATAAAACTTTGCACTCACGGCTTTTAGATTCATACTCTCAGACGCACAAATATTTCAGCAGAATAAATACAAATACGAGTGTTAGTGTTGTGCATACACCTTTTTGACATCAATCTTACTCCTTATAAAACCAGCTTTGGCTGCAATTAGATCTGCCAGTGTTTCGACTGTACCAGCTAAACAAATCTGCAGACTCAGGCATTTAACCATTTTTACCTTCAAAAATAGTTCAAGCCTCAGGAAGAAATGTTTAAATCGTTTTACATAGTCTCCTTTTACATAGGTCTGTACTTTGATTGGGCCATTCCATTGCATTCATATGCATTGATCTGAAAGTTTTTATTTTAGCTGTAGCTGCGAGTCAATGGCTGTTGTCAAGCTGGGAGGGGAACCTCTTACAGAGTTTTAGGCCCACGTCTGTACCATATATTAATCGTATGTATTAAGCTTTATCCACCTTCCAATCAGCTCTAAAACGTCCTGTTAAAAGAATAGGACCCGTGTTATGACATGGATGTATAGCTGGCGGCTTGGAAGGTAATGGGTTCAAATCCAGCCCATGGCAAAAATACACCGCAGCCTCCAGTGTGGGTCCTTAGGCAAGACCCTTTGTGCTACTGCCTACTTGGCGCAACAAATGGCTGCCTCAGTGTAATTACACAAAAACAAATTCCTAGTATGTCCTGTATGTACCTGGCAAATAAAGTTGATTTAATCTTAATCAGGGTGATGTTGTATCTAAAAAATTGTTTTACAAAATGTTTTAGGTAACAGTCAAAAAAAGTAACTGTGCCTTCTAACTGAAGTGCACAAAAAACTAATAGTTGCCATGTCCAAAGATTCTCCCACCAGAAGTGTGGATCACTGTAGCTCTTCCTAAGTTAAGAAGCTTCTCTTTTTAATGCTCTGCCTGCCAGTTTACATCCAGAGTTTAGTCTCAGGAGCTTTGAACCTGAGTCCATTCTCAGAGGATGGATAAATTAGAGCTCAGTGAAATGTCCTTTTTCAGCATAAAATACTTTTAACTTTCCCATAAGCTTATCCTTCCCCTACATGTATGGGATGTTTTCTAGCGAACCTCTGAGGCCTTCATGGCACAGCTGGATTTTTCTTCAGAGAAGTTATTGCACTTAATTGTGTTCAGAAAAGCAAAGTAAAATGTTGCCCACATTTGGGGGCATTTATTTGTAAAAACCTGTTGAAAACCAAGGATTTGTCCAAAAAAGTTCTTTGTCAAACCGCCATGCTCTTCACAAAAAAGTTTGACACACAGTAATTAGGTAACTCTACAGGGCCTTTTGGTTCATTAAGATTAAAGAGGCTGATTACAAACTAGCCTTCTGTTTTTATACCAAAATACTATATGTCAGGTTTTCTTTTGCGCTACTTTGTTCATCATATAAAATACCTAAAAAGTATGCTGAAGTCTGCAGCTGTGATGTAATCAAGGTAAAAAAAAAAAAGTTAGCAAGCCTGTTTGTGGGTGCTACCCTCACCATCACGATGCAAAAAAAGATTGACTCTGCATGAAGCCTAAACTGGGTCTTAGCCCAGCGCTTCCAGAGTCTATGGGATGACAGTTAGCGCTGCAGTGTCACTTTCCATTTATCTGAAGCAGAGAAGGAAAGGAAGAAAAAATATTGATTGAGAGAAATTGAAGCAATGAGTGACTGGTAAAAGAATATAATTCAGAAAAACTGGGAAAAGGTTGTCGATGAGGTGATAATGCAGCTCTTAGGACATCGATAAGAAGCGACTGCACAGAGGCACAGCTATTACTGTGTGAACAGAAAAAACGGAAATACAGTGTAGAAAAAAACTATAGAGTGTGATGTAAAGAACAGAAAACAAAAGTGTCAAGTGATGTCATTTAACCAAAGGGCAACAGTCTCAATGTCAGAGGTCCTAATATAGCTGCCAGCCCCCTCTCTCCAAGCATAGTCCCACATCAGTCAATAAGGCCTGTGTTTGGCTGCGGCTGCTCGGCTGCAGAGTGCGTCACAACTGTACTCCCTATTATAGGCATGACTGATTTCCCCAATTGCCTTCAGAGCCTCATCGATTCCTGAGTGCCCCTCCCGGGACAGCAGAGACTATGCTCAGCCTCAAAACCAGCCCGCGTACTGTTTAAAGCTGAGCTGTTCGGATGAGTTGCAATAAGTCATTAGTTTTGGTAAATGTCCAGAGATGAGAGTCCAGTCCAGTGATCACATCTGGTCAAATGCTGAACCATGTATTTTAGAATGAGGTCTTTACTGCACTAGATTCAGGGGGGAAATATTCTTACCACTAGAGGGAGAACACAGACCAACTGGGAGTTAGAAATGAAAAGAAACACACTTGAAATATAATCCCATTATAAGTGTTTTTTGTTAGCTTTTTTGTTTGTTTTGTGGCAGCAGTTGATATTTATTTTTTGTAAACAATTTAGTACATTAAATCAGGGTCTTGCCCTGTGATTGTCTGGCAATCTGTCCAGGGTGAAATCCCACCTCTTGCTCAATAACCGCTGCCCCCATGCAGGCATGC
This sequence comes from Orestias chungarensis, assembly GCA_032876305.1. NCBI lineage: Eukaryota > Metazoa > Chordata > Actinopteri > Cyprinodontiformes > Cyprinodontidae > Orestias > Orestias chungarensis. Next base: position 98,234 of record JAVLVB010000860.1, on the reverse strand, counting down.
AAAACTGGATACAGTCAATAGATGAAAAAAGGATCTCATTGTGTTGTTATTGAAATAATGACTTCGGTTATACGTCTACATAATGTCTCATAGTTTGCCATCATAGTCCACCATCTGCTCCCCATATGTACTGTCGGTTTCAAGATGTATAGAACACATTTAAACTTTTTTATTTTATTTTATATTTGAATCCCAAGTTATACAGGTGCAGACAAATTTAGCATCACCGCTGATTCCGATGTACTAGCACTCTCATTAAATACAATATACAATAGATAGTAGGACTGCATGATATTAGATAATCTTGCAATGCAAAATAATGTTTGGAAATTTAGTGATGATGTTATCAAGTGAATTATATGCCTGTTTTCCTCTTTCCTCTCTTTCTGATCTCATCGTCCTGCTGTGTTTGACCTTTAGCATCTTTGGCAATATCATTTGTGTCCGCTGTGAGCTTTTACTGCAATGAGACTCTGTCCCACTTAAAACTCCACACTACCAAACATGTATTGGACTCCAAAGAGCCCCTTTAAATATTTACTGTCCAAAATGTTATTGCAGTAATAATATATTTGTGACATTTTGTATCAGCTGTAATAAATACAGTACTTCATCCAGCCTAGTGGGCAGTGGAAAAAATGTTTTATTGTCATGACACATGTAAGCCCAGGATGCTCCTAACCTCAGCAGATTTATGGTTAGATTTATTTTAATGGAATCTTGACTAACTAAAAGCCGGGACTTGAATGTGATGAAGAATCTGTGGCAGAAGCTGAAGATGGGAAGTTAGCATTCCAAGCTTAAAACCCGGGGCTGTTTCCTAGAGATAAACAGTAACGATAGCAAAGGAACCTTGCAAAATGCTTTTCATCAGTTACATAAATGGCATTAAAGAATTGTTAAATCTGGAGACCTAACTACTTACTTACTGCATAGAGTTAACATAATTATGAAATTATGAAGACAGAGTTAAATATAGGCAGTTGCAAAAATCCAACCTATCAGTCAAATCCTTCAAACTTGAAAACAAAAGAGATGGATGTCTGGTGATCTGGGCTTGGTTTCTCACAACCTTGGTTATTTTTCACATAGGTTAATCTAGGTCCAAAGAGGATTATTCATTAGGACTATGATCTTATTTAGCAGCAATTCTCCATAAGAGCATTTAGAAAAAGAACTGAATTCAGGTGTTGCCTTGATGCCCTCATCTCTGGAACTTTGTTTGAAAAACTCTTTAACGATCTGCATCTTTATTTTTCTTTGAATACATTTCCAGTTAAATTATACATTTCTTGGTTATAGAAGGTCATACAATAATTTTACATATGTATACTCTAACAACATAAACATTTGAACAAGTACAAGATTATTATGCGCCAATCACTCATATCTGCATTTTCTTGTATCTTGAAGAACAGTATTTATTGAATAATGATGGACTGCATTGAGAGACAGGAAACACTTTGACAGCTGCTTAAAATATTTCCTCTTCATGACATTGCTTCAAATCACAAAATATTTTTTTTAATGAATATTTAATATTACCTGACAACTTTAAAAACGTAAGACTTCTTCAGGAATGAAACCCAGCAGGCCCATCTGACCAGAACATTGACTAAGACTGTTATGTAAAGATACTGAGCAGAACCAAAACATTGCTTGCCTGTTTTTTCTCAAATATCACAATGTCTTCCGTCATGCAGACGTAGATTCATGGAACATTCTGAACCCTTTTGGTTTACAGCCAAGTAAGTGTGTGTTTCATTCTGGAGGTGCTTCAAAGCGTATCTGTGTTAGTCCGCTTTTTTTAACTTAAAATAATATTCTATAATCTCTCTCCGGTCCCCATCGGCAAGGGCCAAAGTCATTCACTCTTTCACATCCCTATTATAGGTTCACAGAAGTTTACTATATTTAGATGTATAGAGAAAACAAAATCAGAAACAACGTCTCTAACCGTTAGTGGGTGGTATAATTTTGTAGAAAGATTTAGGTTAAAATGCATTTCTGTTTCGAATAGCATGAAACACCACTATCAATGGCAAAACTAGAGAAGCTTCTGAGGTACTTAGTTATTAGACGCATGAATGCTGTTAACAAAAATGGAGAAAGAGAAAACAGACACTCATGAGTAAAATATGGCAAGAGAGGGTAATGAACTCTAACCACTCATTGTAAAATTCCAAGACTAAACAAAAGAAGCCATAGTTTTTATTAAAATTTAACCTGATTTACAATGTATGGCCATTCCCGATTAAGACTCCAGAAAGCTCTTTAACAGCAGGGCTGTAAATCATCTTGTTGTTCTGATGAGCCCTGCTGATGAGAAGCTTCACTTGTCCATAAATGGAAGTTTTTGCCATGCACCACAGACACAGGAGGTCGGCACACAATTAAAAAAGATAAAAAACCTTAGTTTGTTAAAACTGTGTATGGCATGTACTGCATATCACAACCAGTGTTAATCAGCTGTTGCAATACAACTCTACTGTACATGTTTGTTTACTGGTGTGCTGTTTGCTTAGTTAATTTAGCTGAACTTAAATTCTCTATTCCTGGAAATGGGTTATTAGCTGGACAGTTATTATATCTATTTTTTTGTGTGTTAAATAAATAAATATCAAGTGACTTATAATTTAAAGCAGGCATAAGAGCACTCATACTTCAAACTTCACTAACACGAGTGTTTCCAGGACAGTGAACCGTATCCTGTTGTTTAGAATAAAACACGTTTTTGAACAAGAATAGAAAATCAAGAATCTGTTTATTTTATATAGTGCCAATTTACAACAGAAAACAAAAATATACAAAACAATCCAAACACAAAATTGTGTAATTTTCATGTTTGTTTCTGATATATCAATTGGAAATAAAAAAGGTTCTCAAAAAAATCATTATTAATAAAATTAAATTAGTTATGGGCTGCCAATACTTTTACAAAAATAAAAGCAATAGAATATTATATAAAATACTTCAGCTAACTTTGTTAAGTCTTAGCAAATAAACAGCATGTCATAACAAAGGGGCTTAGAATAGCTTCATTATTCATCCGTCTCTGTATAAAAAGTTGGCAATAAAGGAGATCCTGTCACTGGGTGTGGCACCATGTGACTGACTGGAGATTGTGTGGTTGGTCAGGCCCGGGTTACATTCATTGTTCTGTTCTTAAGATTATGCCAAGCTGTAAAGCCATATTTGACTAAGCAGCAGCTGAGGTTAACATGACAACATATTGTGCCAAGCAAAAATATTCATATCTCTTATACTTTTCACATTTTGTCATGTTTTTACAGCAGACCTCAGTTCCTAATACAAAAATGTATGATATTTGTTCTTTTCTAATTTACTTTTTTCTTTGTTTGGCTCATTAAATCCTCCCTAAAATGGATTTGTTCGTGGTTAAAATGTGAGTGAGTGGGAAATTGTTCAAAGCGTAATGGTACGCTAGCAAATCATATTTTGAATGAGTGGTTGGACATATCTGCCTGTTCCTGGTTGCTTTATGACTGTACAATATCAGCATAGAGGCCAGCACGTCAACAGCAGATTGCCGTTTTTATTGGATTGAACCCTCTACTCTCATAGAAAAATATAATTATAAAACATATTCAATGTCCCTTGCAGAAACCCTCTTCTTAGGTCTGAAAATCAGTTACTGGCCATCAATAAACCTAATAAGTTGTGGCTTACAAGTTTGTTTATTTTTTATGCTTAATCAGATATGTCCAGTATCTTTATTAAAAGCCCACAATGCTGGCCAGCAACGGTTTCAAATGTAGTTTTCACATTTATGGACTCTACTGCTGGGAGTGAGTGACCTCGCATGCTGGCGCTGAGCTAGTCTGGTTGTACATATTGAAAGTAGGTGCATATGTGTGCGTGACTGCAGTACACTGAGCCCTCAGAGCTGCTTACTATAATACCCTATCATACTCCTCCTTTCTTCATCTCTTTACTAAACACAGACAAGACACACACACACACTCGCACACACACAAAGATACAGGACAGCCTCCATCTGCTGAGGATAACATGTCCTGCAGCTGCTTCAGGATCTACAGTGTGTTTATGATCAAGAAAACTGAAGCTTAGATAGACAGAGCGGGCGTGTAGGAACAGCAGACAGGAACTTTAACATTCAAGCATGGCACAAGTTTAGATCCCGCCCCTTCCTGCGCTCCAGCCTCACTCTGAAACCCATTCCAAGTTGCACACTTGCTCACTCACATGCCTACACACAACAGCTTGCTCATAAAACACAGACCCTTTTACAAACACAAACAGGTTATACAGATCCTTGCACAATCTAAAGGGGTGTGACAAAGAATAGTAATATATAGAACAGGCCTTTACTAACACAGATAGATCTGTGGTTTTTCTTTGAATAAAGGTGAGTGAATCAGAGTGAAACATAAGGAGAGGGGGAGAGAGAGAGAGAGCAGACAGAAAGTGAGAGAGGGCAGAGACTGAGCCACATTTAGACTCAGAGCAAAGACAAGATGTACATGTGGGGCAGACTAATTCTGAGAGAGATAAAAAGCTTTCTCTCAACCTTCATGTCTATCCAACAAACGGCTGAAAAAGCACTCGGGAAATGTAGTGTCAGAAACTCCAAATCTACACGTCTAATCTGAGAGGAGACAGATTTTCACCAGCAGATTACAACGTCCCAGTCACCCCGGCTCAGTGTCACTGACGTCTTGGAGTCTTAGAGTTTTTCTCCACTCCTTAAGGGAGGAATGAGAACCCTCAAGAAGCCCCGGAGAGGTGGACGAGCTGACAGCGCAAAACAAACGAGGAAGCATGCTGTGTTTTACAGGGATGAGAGCGGAAACAAGCTGAGGAGCACAAGGAGGGGCAGAACGGCAAAGCGGCTGGGAAGAGGAGGGTGAGGACAACTTAAAGCAAGTAGGCTAAGGAAGGATGAGTGTGCCGGCGAACTACGGCTTCTTTTGCTCTGTGGAGCGGAGTGTAACTGTACGGAGTGGAAACATTCGGGGCTCACCGTGCGCTGTCAACAGGCCCATAGACATCACACACAAACGCAGGCGGTAATTAAGAGCTACCTCAATTCCTCTTACTCACTTCTTTTTATCTTCTCTCTAACATTTTCTACTGGTTTCTATTTTCTTTAAGACACTTTCAATCCACGTGTTAACAGATTATCCCACTATCACTGAGAAGCCTCACAAAGTTCTGTTGTTAAAAAAAAGTCTCCTGACGAGGTCAAAGGTCATTTTCTTAATATAATGTTTTTCCGAGTCAGGTAGCTCAGAAAGTCATTATCAGAGATGGCTTTGCTTTTGCTAATTTCATCAACTGAAACACAAACCTGTTTTTGGCACATTTTGCATTAGTTACAACACTTTGATTCTCAGTATAGTCCAGAATTTAGACAGCACAATAAAAACAAACCAAGTAAAACACAGAAATAATACATTGCACCAGGTTTAGTTAATTTGTGCCTTTTTATCTAGTTCTTACCAACTGAATGTCTTAATATTGTTCAATAAGACATGCTCACAAAGGCTTTATAAGAATTCTTTGTACCAAAACAAAATGTCAAACCCAGTTACACATCAGTCATGTCCAAATCCTGGTATTAACTTTTTCAATCAGTCACACTTTAGCTTTTAAATTTGTTAGTTACTTTGTTAAGCGTTGGAAAGACCAGATGTCAAATTTGCTTGAGACTGGGGAAGTTTGGAGGGTATTCCCTAAATTTATAGCAACACTGCAGCTGATGCTTGAAACAGATCTTCTTCATCTTGTTTGTTCTTGTTTCCTCAGATTCTATTATGGTACAGATGCTATGTTTCTATTCAACTATACTGTATGTTTGAAACATGAATAGAACGCCGATTGTTTTGTGTGTTTCTAAAGATTTCTTATCACATGTCTTTTTATCTGTAGAAATGCAAACTTTGTTCCCATTTTTATAGGAGAAAATATTTAGAAACTGCTGATTTTTATCAGCTTTAGAACTTCCTTTACTCCTTATCAGATGTTCCATATTAGTATTTCACATATTAATCATTTGTCAATCTTCCTCCTGAAGACTTGTATGATGTCCTATGTTCTTTAATTCTCCTCTGCTTAGATGAATTTCTTTACTGCTATTAAGACAAACACTTTTTTCTTCCTTATTATTTAAAAATTGTTGCTGTGGATCTTGAAAAAAGTACTTTAATAATGTTTGGAATTAAATAAATTAGGATCCGTTTCTGGTAGCTTTATTTGTGATGTACCAAGATGAAGCTAAATCTTCCTTGCAGTTGCATTTTAACTTTTTATACCATAAGTAATACAAAAATCCTACACATAAGTTCTTCAATAAATCAACCACTTTGGAGAAAAATAATCAGACATTACAGTAACAACAAAGCAACATTGTACTCAAGGTTCTTGCTGTTGTTGGTTAGAATTAATATAACAGTGACCTTTTTTTGTAATATTTGATTTACTCTGTACCTTTCTTTATTTTGAAAAATCCACACCTCCAAAAATGGTCCCTAACATTCCCTTTGTGGACACTAAACTTTAGGTCAGATTGTTTTGATAATGTTTTGAGTCTGATTAGTTCTTGATGACATCATTTCAGAAAATAATTAAAACAATAATAATTTTGATAACAACAAAAGTGATAATAAAAACTATTTCTTACTTACTAAATAAGACAGATTTATGTCTCAAACACAATTGTCTTTAAAATCAAATGAAGAAGCATTAAATTAAAGAAGGCTTTTTTTTGTTTTCACAAACACATTAAAGGTTTAACAAAAAATCTGTAATGTGTGTTGAATCATTCAGCTCAGATGTGAACCGTCTAAACGAACGGCTTAAATATCATTTCTAATAACTTTCCATAGATTGTCAGTACAATGGTTTGATTACACCATAAATTATTTTACCCATTAGAATTTTTGAACAACCTGAGGAACAAAGCTGCAGGCAAAGTGCCACAAGGACACCAATGCTTTGTGGTTTCAGCTGCACTGTTGCTCGTATCAAGGCTGTTTTTTTTTTGCAGACACATCCATACAAAAAGCCACAAAGGAATAACATGGAAAACAATTACTGGGGCAAACTCAATCTCAAACCTTTTACAATTTACCTGGTAACAATATACTTTTTAGAACTCCCTCTTAGGTACAGAAAGTTACTTTATTGCATCTAGTGGAGATTCCTCTTAAATTTTTAATAAATGCTAGCAGGTACAACACATATCCCAACCTTCTATAGACATTTTCTTTCTGAATTCAAAAGTGAATGTCCAATGATCTATTATAGAAATTTTTAAGGACCCCTAGTCCCCTACTATTTTCGGTTTTATTTTTTTTGTACTGAAAAACACAAATATCTGGGTAGCATGTAGAATTTGTCATTAACTCAGTTTAATTTTTGGAGCCCCACAAATGGAGCCCCCGCTTTCCATGTGGAGAACGGTTTCATGCTTAGGTGAGATTGGGATATTTGGTCAAAGTGATGCCCTTCAAACCTGAAAACAGTACCAGCTGAATGGTGGTAGACTATGCGGAGGTTGTTCTGTAATATTTTCTCACTGATTCTGTTGCACGGAATCAGTGAGAAAATGAAGGGCATGCAGGAGGACAACTTCTCATTCTGTAACTTCACCTCAAATAAACAGGTTTGGAAACAATTGTTTGTTCCAAAGGGACAAAGCGAGCTAAAATAATGCTTCTGGAATGGCCCTGACTTACAAAGAAAGAAAAAAGGAAAGGAAGCGAATAACAATCAATTTTAACAAAGGCTTTTCGTTCTGCAAATGATAGAAATGTACAGCAAATGTTATTCTATTCTGATGGCTCCAGTCTGGCTCAAAAGCTTCTTGATAATGAATTTGTAAAACAAGTATCACCAGGACTGTATGCATACAATTGAACTTTTATGTGTACTTTTTAACCAGCAGATTACAGAATAACGGATACAAACTAGTTTACCAAAATCAGTTTTTTTAAAGTAAATCAAAGTTTTGCGATTTATAATTTTCTCTGAAAAAAGTCAAAAAGAAATCACTAAAGCCTTCTATAGTCTAGTCCTGATTGAACTCACAAATGTATACATTAAACACTCCTCCAATCTGATTTAATTTATTTCTTAGCAATAATAAACAGCATACTTGGTGCTCAGCCATTAACCTTTTGAGCTTTTGAGTGACACTGATGCAAAAATCCTGAAGTTTTTGTTTTCTTATCAAATCATAGAGAGCAGATTGTTGTGAAGGCTATTGGAGAGTGTGAGCATTTAAAAAGGAATTAAGAGTTTTAAAGACGGGGCACTTTTTAATATTACATCTTAGTAACGTAGAGTGGAGCTTAAACAGTCTATTTATTAGAAACCTAAGACTCCCTGCTTGAACTTCAACCTTGGAGTAAAGAAGACTAAGATGAGCCAAACTCATTATGACTTCCAAAAGTCAGTGTTAGACTTACTCTGATGCTGAAGATTCTGTTTCATACTCTGTGTACATTACATCTATATGCAAACATACTTCTTTTTTTACCGTAAAATATTTTATTATTGCTTGATTGTTATGAATTTCTGAATAGTTCTGAATAGAATATCCCAACAAATGATTAGAAAACACACACACACACGCACAAACACACACACACACATATATATATATATATATATATATATATATATATATATATATATATATATATATATATATATATATATATATATGAATCTTGAGGATTTAGCTTTTACTGTTCATCTTCAAGTCTGGTCTGTGCTTCACTCTGGCTGCCAGCATCCCACGAACATTGATGAATTAGTTTCCAAAATGTTTGTGAGTGGTGTGAACTGGAATTTTTATAAAAAGATAAAAACATCAAAAGAGACTCTTAAAAGCTGAGTCTGGGATCTGTGGACTGTGTAGTATCTTTGAAAAAGCAGCATAAGGAATATTTTTTTTTTTTTCGTTTTATTGTTGAATTGCTTTTATTATAAGTACAACAGTAAACCCACTTCTCTTATCTTTACTGTATTTTTGTTCTATTTTTTATTTTTAATATGAACTTGCTTGTATATATTTCTGCTTTATGTATTGATTCTACTCCTGTTTACAACAATTTTCAATGATCTCAAGTAGTCCGTACATAGCTTTTTTCAGAGGTCACATGTATCAGATAAGTTAAAAACTGGTGAAAACTTGAAAAATTATTCTTAGTTTAAGGTTTTCTTGCAAAGAGTTAAAATAATGCTTACCTTGAAAAATGTCACTAACTGTAAAAATCCATCTCAATTTTTATTTGCTGTGAGATTTCCAAAAGTTAGCAAACATTCCAGCATGTTCCTTGACAGACAGAACTTGACTCAGTAAAGACAACAGAAAATGAGCAACTCTACTCTTATATTGTATTCGCTAAGGTTTGTCCAAAACATCATTAAACAACAAGGAAGGTTATTTTAGGTTGTGTGCTTTGCCTGTCCAATTGCTGATTCCGCTTCTTTCAGCATTTTTTTTGTGTGTTTCTAGTGAAAAGACATTGAGCTCTGTCTGCAGACAGCTAAACAGAATATTGTCGAGGCATTCTAACACAGAAAGGAGGTTACTGCAAACAAATGGTTGCATACTGTCTGAACATACAAACCCAATTAACTGTAGGCTGATGCGTAGAACATTAGTTAAGTACAGAAATAGAAATCTGCAGAAAAACTATCCAGTCCCTTTTCTGATTAAGGACCTCAATCATTAGCAAAGACATACAAATGCGTAATGTTTCTTTGATTCCTTGTGTTTCTAAACAGATAATTAACCATTGTAATTGAAAAGCACAAACACATTTTCTGCTTACATTGTGACTCAGTTTAATTGAACTAATATTGTTTCATTGAAGTAAGCATTTAGTTTCTGTCTCACCTCACTGAGCCTGAATCTGTGTCACATGTAGTAAATAAAAAGTCTCTTTTGAATAAATGGCTGAGCCAATAAAGCGAGCTGACTTGGGTTCAACTAATTCTGTCTCTGGCTGTGTCACAGGAAAGGCCCTGGAATGATGAATGAAGGTTCAGATGACAGCTTGTCCTGCTTTACAGGACCGTTCTCACTCTGCGCGGTAGCTTCTGTATTTTAATGCTCCCCAGATGGGATTGATGTTGCCATGACAGGCTGTGATGCAGAAACAGTGTCGAGTATCAGGGCGACAGCCTACCATCAATCACAATTCTCACTGGCCAGACACTTTACTGAAAAAACACACAGCAACTCCTTTTTCTATACCCCTCCCTAGATTTCTTGGAAAGTGGGGAGAGGGTGATTTGTTATTGTTGGAATGTTAACTACTTTTTGTGTGAAAAGTACTTAGGTTTGTGTGTCTTGGGATGTGTGCCACTGTAACTGACAGTTTACAAAAGCATTTTTCTAACTCCAGAATGTTTGTTAAATCTCATAGCACTCTCCTTTTAGTTGCAGTATGATTGATCTGTAAAAATGCTATATTTACCTGCACCATTACCAAAGTGTTGCATTGAAAAAGACATTCAGGCCTTTTAATCCAGCCATAGATTATTTTTAATGATTTTATTCTGCCTTTTCTGTGCTACAATCTTCTCACCTAGGGGGGGCTCTGGTTATTCACTTTTTTCAAAGTTTAGGGGTTCTTTATGTGAATATATCGTGCAGTTTCATCAAAGACCAGCAGAGAGACCCTGTTCTTATAACAAGGTTTGTTGACTGGATGTCCCAGAAGCTACTAATCACTCTCAGTGGCTTATTACGTTAATAAAAAACAAACACCACACCCTGACACAACAAGGTTATGCATCAGCAATTTTTTTATTTCTTGTGAATAGCTGAGCTAGGTTGATGTTCCTAGGTAATTAAAAGTGAATATTGTTTGTTTTAGCAGACCATCATGGTTGCTTCCATATGATTGACTTATTATAACGAACAGTGCACACATTGACACTAATTCCAAATGTAAAATATCAAACAAAGTAGTTGTATAACTACCAAAATTTAGCCTTATTGTATGATGTACAGGATAACGCCATTTCTTTAGGATTTATGAACATATATAAATGCTATAAGAGATATCTACGTCATGCATTCACACTCATTGCATTCAAGGCTAATTCTTGACATCTTTCTCCTGATGATTTGAAATAGAACTTTCTTAATTAAAAGTAGTCACAGTGTACGTTGCTTTTATCTGGTGTAAAGGTGGAGAAAGAGTGAATGTTTCAGCAGAGGAAGCAGCTAAAACACACAAAAAATCTGAAGCAACTCATCATTTTATCACGAGAAAGTTATCTGTCTCTGTGGAGGTAATGTCAGAAAGCCTGTTGACTTAAACGAACCTATATGTAATATTATATTTATTTCCAAAACAAATTAAACACAGTACACCAGCATTTTCAGTACATCCTTTAATGTTTTTAAAAGTACTTTTTTTATTTTTTGGCAGCTGGAAATTGAAATGTATTTCAATACAACTGCAGCCAACCGGGAGTTCAGGATTTTAGTTTTCCTTCAGGCAAAACACTACCGCTTTTGTTCATAGTGGCCCCAAAATCGACCAAAACTGTTGCTTTAAATACATTTGAAAAAGCTAATTTAAAAGTAAAAGGATAGGAAAAAAATCAGGAATGGAAAAAAAGAAAAAAGAACTGTGACTTTATTCAATCAAAGGCTAGTTAAACTGATCAGATGAAATCCTTTCAGCTGTCTTTAAATAAGTATTTATGGTAAAAAACCTACTGGCTGTTAAAAGTTCAGCTCTTAGTTGAATAATACCCTAAAAATCCCAAACTGGTTCTTTGGATAACATTGAGAGTCTGATTATACCTTTTGTTAGTTTCTGTGGGTTAATTATTTCATATGTGTCAGAGTGTAGCCAGAGGAAACGGTTTTGCCTCTACACACTGATCTGTTCGATACAGTTGACACAAAGAAATCACAGTTCCATGTTCTCACGCTGTCAGTGTCACATAGTTTTGCATAACTGTGGTAGGAAATGTTATAGCTCTGTATTGGAGCTGTAATGTCTTAATCATGTGTGTTCTGCTTGGAATAGGTGGATCATCAATATAACTGCTGTTTTCTCAAGTGTTGTTTTTCCTAATATCCATCCTTTTATTACAATAGTTGTTTGCAGGGTCACTAACAGAACCTCAGAGGAATTGGGTTTCAAACCAGCACTAGCAAGCAGACCTGATAAGATGTTCTTTATTTTTATTGAAAGTTAGTGTGGCAATAATGTTTTTAAGGAAAAGCCAGTGAAAACAGTATTGATGCAAACATTAATACAAACAATTATAACACAGCTCTATATTGTCATTTCTATGAACAGATTTAAAGTGAGCGTCTTTCCTGCACTCTGCTCATAACAGAGACTCTATGTAAAAAAGAAGAATTCCAGAGAAATCCCTCCAAGGAAAAGACGTGGGCGACATTTTCATCCAGGATCTAAATTTAGCTCAGCATGAGCTTCAAATAGAAACTCCTCCCTTGAGATTCATGAATGGAGGGAAGATTCTGCCTCACTGTGATGTAGGGAGGAAGGCTCAGCATTCTACCTGATTTTCTATTCTTAGCAACATGCTGCCTATCTCAGTCTGCTCCCTATTATGGACTGGGTAAAAATAGCTGCACGGAAACAGAAGGTTGGCACAAAAAAAAAAAGGAAGCTAGCTTCTGATCAGACTGTTGTGCTTAAGAGTGCAGCTTTCCTGGTAGGGTACAATTAAATGTAAGAGATAAAAATGAAACATAACCACAGCTTTTTCCTTCTATGTTGGAGTATTTCAGAAATGTTTCTTAAAGCAGCTGGTGTTGTGCTTATGAATACTCAGAAACCGGATTCTTATTCATACCTTTCAGTGCTGCGACTGAACTCAATTAGCTTTCTTCAGAATTTCTCTTTCACTTTTGATAAATGGACTTTTGTTTATTTTATTTTATTTATTTATCACTTTACTATTTATTTAAGTATGTTAGTTGGATTTCTAATAAAACATTTAAAGAAAAAAAAAATTAAAAATTGATAGCTGGTTCCATCAAAATTATTCAAATTTCCAGTGCAAGTGTAATATGTTTGTTTCTTTCTACAAAGTGTGGAAGTACAGATCACTGGTGACATAATATATATATATATATATATATATATATATATATATATATATATATATATATATATATATATATATATATATATATATATATATAGATAGATAGATAGATAGATAGATACGGTAGCCAGGAGAAGATGAGATGATCAATTCAAATTTCTGCATTCTTTTCTTATGACCCTAAAATAACCTTAAACAGAGTATGCAGACATTCCTCATACTGTTTTCACATGTCTTGGCAGAGCTGCATTCTTCTTAAATGTCAGCTGAGGAGCTGAAGAAACCAGAGATGTGGGAACAAGGCAGAGACGTGGACAGATTGTAAAGATTGCTTTTTTGTGCATGCAGCCAGAATCGGTCGGATCTGGAGGAACTCCTCCTCACCTGAACACTGCGCTATTTTTAGACTTTACATCACTTCACGTCAACAGTTTCATGTTAATTTTATACAGCTCACACTCTACAGCTCACACACCTCACCTTCACATCTCACCTTCACACTCTTAAAGCAAACATGTCCTCTTTTCTTTTGCGGTGTCAAAACAAGGTTACAAAAAGTAGAACCCCGAACAAACAAAAACATCTCTTTGTTTAATATGAATTTACCTAGGTTTTAAGCATGTTTCTGGGTTAGGATAATAAGCATGTATCTATTTTTCTCCTTGTCGGTTGAAGTTGTAACTGTTTTGCAGTTGGGTCTTTTGTTGCCGTTTCTATCACAAGTTCTTGTAATTGTTTGAAACATGATCCAATTATTGGTTCTGATTGAAGTAAGAAACCACCAACGTCAGCAGAGCTGCAGGCTACTCTTTGCGGCTCACAACAGCTCTTCATATCAGCTTTGTTTTAATACATTAAATTTTTGTAGCTTGTCCTGCAAGCCACTGATGTGATATTAAGCTAAGCTGATTTTAGCTGACTGTCTGTGATAATTTTATTTGATGACTGTTCATACAAAATGAACCATCCTGTTTTTAATTTTCTGACTCTTTTAATACATTTTAATCTGTTCAGCTCCCGCTGGGCTTTGTGATTTTTCCTTATTTTTGAACTATTCTGATCATAAAATGCACATTTTCACTATGAAATTGCTGAAATTTTGTGTCATGTTTTTTGGTTATTTTATGTTTCCTTACATTAACTGCTTGAATAAAACCATTCTTCTCCTCATTATTTCAGTTTGTTCATGTGTTTTCTTGGGATCTGTTGGCATTCATTTTCTTCTCATGTTTCCTAAAATGTCTTTGCTGTGATTTAATTTTCCACTCTGTGATAGTCTGCTCTGTTTTTGTCTTTGTAGTTTCGATGTGGAGAATGGCTTATCAGTGGGACGGAGCCCCCTGGACGCCCAGGGCGGCTCCGGTTCTGGTCTTGTCCTACAGGCCAACTATCCCCACAGTCAGAGGCGGGAATCGTTCCTGTACCGCTCAGACTCTGACTTTGACCTTTCACCCAAAGGTCCCTCCCGGAACCCCTCCTCTGCCAGTGATCTGTAAGTTTTTTACCTTCATTCTTCCAGTGGATGGAACATTTGATCTTTAACTTTTCTGCAGGAACATTAGCACAATGCTTAAAATCTACTGCATTGTATCACATTTTTAGATCTCTTTCTCCTAAAGATCTTCTCTTTCTTCTCTTCCATTGTCTTAATGACAATCTCAACTTTTTGGGCCCAATTTCCATCTGTGTCATACTTAAGAATAAACTGTCGGTAATAAGTACTAGTCCCATCCTTTACTAAAGTTCCTAAAATGTATGCCACATTTTAAAACAGCTGTGTAGTGCAGTTAAGTAGTACACTTAACTTTACACTATCTGAGCAAAGATGTTATTAACTCTGACTTCTCCATATTCCTCATGGCAGCAGGCATACTGTACTGGATCTATTGACTTTAAACACATGTGAAGTTTAATAAGGTCCCATTTTAAATACAAAGGATTTCATTTTATATTGGGTCACCCTTTGCATCTATAACAACTTTTCTGGGATTGAGTCTGCTACAGTGAATTTAGGACCCTCCTTCCAAAGGTGCATTTATGAGATCAGTCCAAAATAAATTGACTCACCCATGTTGTTATAGAACTGAGGTCTTCAACAAGGGGTCCGCAATCCATAGGGGGTCGCGAAAGTTTTGGTTGATTAGACTTTCTTTTATATTCCCTCCCCCCCTGCAATTTTTTCCACCAATTGAAATTTCTTTAAATACACAGATTAATGGAGGTGGAAGATGTCTTTCAGTCATCAATGCAAACATTCAGCATAGGAGCTCTTTCAAGCTGGGCACCGTTTCAACACCTCTCCCATCAACGAGGAATCAGAATCAGAATCCAAAATACTTCTATAATCCCAGGGCGAAATTACTTTTGTTTCATTAATCCATATGTAATAGACATTACTTACATATATATATATATATATATATATATATATAGATATATAAAAAAAGATCTATAAAACAATCTCTGCACCTAACATCACACTTAACAGTTAATTACTGTTCCCCTGGCAACTCCCAGCCTGGACTTGACAAAGAGAGAGATTTGATTTCGTACTTGAACATGGTTTGCTTCAGATTCTTATGATGTTGTACTTTATGCCACTTTAGTTGATGCTTTGCATTGCTCTCATTGGTGTAGGGCTTGAGTTCAACTTCTTGAAGAGAGAAAACTATACTATACTGGTGTTTTTGCACTGGTGTTGAGCTAATATGAAGGCTGCATGAAATTGAGCCTGCAGAAGGTTGGTGACCTCAGCAACCTGTAACCTGTGAGCCTTAGGCTCCAATGAGAGATTTTACATGCAATACATTTTTATGGAGGGAGTAGCTTATGCCCCAAATGGTTGATTGTCTGACGTAGACTTACTGCACAAGCAGCATCCCATAACAGTTCAGCACTGGAACACCTGTGCTCCAGAGGGCTTCCCATTCTTTAATAAATGTTTATTGAAACCTTGATAGTTTTACCAGGCTGTACAGTTACAATTTTAATAAACAAGAAAACTTAAGCAATTCACTTGATTTTATTTTTTATTCCAGTGCAGTTAAACCTTTTTAATAAAAAAAGAAAATTCTTTAGTTTCATTAACTTTTTGGAAAGTCCTAAAATGTGTTGATTAGGGTTTTGGCTGCTTTCTGTACAGCTCTTTCTGTCCTTCACTATGAGCTGCCTTAGAACCGGTCACATGACGCAGACAAACAGGAAGTGCACGCAGTTCACTGTGGAAACTACTAAAAAATTCCCAGAAACAGGTTTCATCATTCTTATTGGGAATCCTAATAGCGCAGCGATCATAGCACTGAGTCATCTGTGTATATCTTTACACATCTTTACTTGATTAAACAAACATCTTTACTTGATTATACAAACAAACTCATAACAGCATGACACATGATAATGCTGCACGGACTGCATACAATAAAGAAAACATATTTGCTGGCATTTATAATATGCTTCGTCATTTGAATCAGACAATCCCTAGTTCATTCGATCTAAACAGCTTCACATTCATACAATAAGCAGGTTTCAGATCTCCTCATGCACTCTTGCATATGTCTTTTTGAAGGGAGGAAAGCTTGAAGCACTGGGAGGTAAACTGGTTGTCATCTCGGTGAGAAGATCAAGCAGAATTCAGAAAAAAATCACTCTAAATCCCTCCACTGCTTACCTATAGACCAAGATATCCCAGCTTTTCTTCAGTTTTCTTCAGTCAACACTAATCTGCAAACACTTCACCATGGTCACTGTTACACATCCAGTTTGCTTCTGTTTCTTTTAACTTTCGCATGTAATGAAAATATTAATACCAGCTGTTATTATTTACCATTTAAAAAAGCACTCTTCACCCCGATGTTCCCTTGCCAGCCTCCTTATGCAATGCATGTTATTTTGGTTCATTTTAAAGTACTTAAAAATAACCCTTACACCAAAATACACTGAAGAAAACCCTGGTTTTTAATTGATTACATTTTTAAGCTATATTATTTAAATTTATTAGGCCTTTAGAAAATCCTAAAAAGCAGGAATAGCAGTTTGCATACTTTCTGCTCTTATGCCTCTTTTCCTAATTGCAGGCACTCAGAAGACATGATTGTAACACCTTTTGCACAGGTGAGTCCTTCAAAGACAGATAGATTTCCGTTTTGTTTTTGCTTGGAATGCTAGTTGGCCACACTCTATGGATCTTTAGACAGAAGTGCTAATTAGTATCATCAGAGAAAACTCAGATGATGTTAAAGCGCTGCAGTGGAACAACCCCTCAGCTCTGGGTTGGCTATGTGACAGAACCAGACATCCCGCTGGTGTTGCCTGACTCTTGCGTGGGATGTGCGTCACACTTGTGCTCAGTTTACACTCTGACAGAAGAGGTGAATCGAATACTGCTGGGTAGTGCTGTTTCAGATTTGCATGTCAGTCTGTAAGCCATCCACAGGGGTCATGGTGGACATCTGATACTCTGCAAGCCTTCTCAGCACGCTGAGTCAGTCGTTGGCTTCTGATGGAAGGACAGACATAACACAGGGGAGCATTAGTGATGCTATGAAAACATCAGAACGGAAAAGGGGAATGCCTTTGTGATGCATGTCAGCTGCCAGGATAAAAACAGAAGCAACAAAGACTGCTCAGTGATTTATAATGAGAAACATTTAATTCTATAATATAAAAAATATGATTTATTAAAGGACTAATTTGCTTATTTGACAAATTTTATTGCAGCAGACTCAAGTAACACAGACATTTTAGACAGATTTTTTTTTTTCACACAACAGAGTAATTGTTATGTTATTGTGTGTACATGTGAGTAACATTTCTCACTATTGGTGAATTTGTGAAAAGCAGAGGGTTTCCCTTTTTCAACACCTCATGTATAATTACATAAATACAACTACAAAAAATACAGATAACTGTATATTTTTATGTTTTTGTGTTGTACACTGAATAGTTCCATGCTAATTACAGTTTGACTGCAAAATTAAAACGTGATTACTATCTTTACAAAAAAACTATGAACAGTACCTGATTTATTCTGGATATGCCCTTTCTGGCGTTTTATGGTTAGTTTGGTGCAGCCAACTAAAGGTTTAACTTCCTCTTCCCATCTTTAGGTCCTTGCCAGCTTACGGACGGTGCGAAGTAACTTTGCCGTCATAACTGGACAGCAAGACAGAGCAGCCAGCAAGTAAGTGTTAAACACATTAAACTGATTCCAAGTTAATTCAAAGTAAAACCTAAAAGTGTGTATTATGCTAACATCAACCTAACATTAGCCTCTATGTCCTTTTTATAGGACGCGATCATCAGGAAGCAACCCACCATCAATGTGCAAGACCAGTCTTGCAGGTTGGTGCTGCTGACAACTGTCTATCAGCTTATCAATACATAATAATTCACAGTGGTCTAAATGACATGGTAACACCATCATTATGTGGCTGAACTTGTGAGTGCTGGATTGTAGCTTACTGGTACAACAGCATTTAACTGATAAATTTCACCCGGCGTTAGATAGAGTCGAGAGGAAATAGATTCATCAGTTGATCAATTAAAAATTTTCACATTATGTTATTTGTCCAAATCAAACTATTTTTGTAAGAATTGTGAAAATGATCCTGTGTATTTGCATTGATTTGTATTGGTCTATTTCCCATCTTCTACATAAATATTTTTTTAACTTCTCATCCCTTTTCATTACTTGCTTCTGATCATTTAAAGTCATTTGCATGTCACTGACTTGACTGATTTCCAAAGATTCTTTACAGTACATAGTTTGGGTCTAAACCCTCTCTTGATCCTCTAAGTATGCTCTAAACCTAAACATTGCCATTCTGATTGCATGTCTAGTGTTGCTGGAAGATGATCCTCTGCCCTAGTTTCAGTTCATTTAAAGATTTTGACTGGTTTTTGAACCTGTAAGGCCAAATTTAGATTTTATAAAAGGTTTCAAGGACATACCGTTAATAAATGGTGCTTTAAATTTCCTGGGACCAGTCCTTCCATGATCCACACTCTTTTTCTCTAGCAAAAGTCTGAAGCCTCCACACAACCTAATTTATCCTAAGATTAAATGTCTTGAAGCAGATCCTACTAGTTATTTGCCTGAAGGAGACATGGTGCATTCCATTTTACCTTCGACAAAATGCCAGATCTGTGGGCATACATGATAACTTGTATCATAATGAGCAAGATTAAAGGCTTTTAAAGCGTATTTTACCTCTTCTTTGAGTGCTTAATGGTGTTTATTTTTGTTATCTGGAACAGAGGAGCCACATCAGCAGCTAGCCATAGAGACTCTAGATGAACTGGACTGGTGTCTAGAACAATTGGAGACGTTGAAAACTCGACACTCTGTCAGTGAGATGGCTTCTACCAAGGTACGTTAACAGAAACCTGCTTCTAATTTACTACAAGCAGCCTGCTGTGCTTGACAGCTGGACATTGTGAAACTAAGCATAAACACCTATCAAGAGATTAAAGAGAGATTGAACCACTTTCTTCATTCCACTAGATAGATAGAGTGCACATTTTCTGTTGTGGATTTTAGGGAACATGTACAAATGGAGGACATTTGTAAATAATCAGATTCCAGCTATATATGATTGTCTGTTGAGTCAAAAAAACATAATGCATTCTTGGGGAAAAACCCCCCAATATCATTCAACAGATGCATTTCATATACAGTCATCCATGTAGTTCTGTAAATTCCGTTTTGATGGGATAGCATACCAGAATTGACAGATGGACCGACTAGTAATTCTGCATCCCCATGGGACAGGATGCTCTTTGTATTGGCAACATAGAGCATCTGAAAGAATGAGATTTTCCAAGTCTGATTTGCAGAGACTTGTAAAGACAATTTTAACAGAGCCAGAACATCTAAAAATCACGAAAGCTCTAAATTAGCAAGTTTGTAATTAATTGAATTAACAGTTCTCTCATAATATTAGAATTTTGCTTAAAAGTGCAATAGTATTTGCGAGACGGTTTCAAATGGTGAAACTATTATTTTGTAAAGATTGATGATTCTTTATAAAGTACGAGTTTTTCTTTCTGACTTGAATAACAATAATACAGTACCCCCCCACCCCTCCAAAACTCTTCCATACAGCAGCACCATAAATAGAAGCAGTGTTTGTTTTACTGCTGTTTGGTCAACTCTGTCTGCTGAGGATCAGTCCCCCTAAGACATTTCTTTGTTGTTTCTTTTTTTGCCCATATGTCCGTTCTCTTTCTGGGCTGCTACGTTGAGCTGCTGCCTATTTCTAACAAAGTAGTATTACAAAAAAAACAACAACAATATCTGAAGATAGCATCCTTAACACTTGAAGCATTTCCATGTCTGGGATGATGCTACTTAATTTCAGTACATGTTTTAAACTGGATTCTAACTGAGGGAGACACTTGTGCGGTTTCCTGATGATTATTATATTGTAGTTTAGTTTCCATACACCGTTTTCCAGTGATGCCAATAACCACGACCTCTATTAACTAATTTTTACTTTGCAAGAATATACTCTTGTCTTCATTCAGATGTTTGAACCCATCTCCTCTGTTGGGAGGAAAATACTCCCCTTACCTCAGCTCAGGTGCAGAATAAGCAGTAGAGAAGTGAGAGCTGCGAATGAAACGGCATCACTCAAGCTCAAGCATTCCTCTCCTCCCCCGCATTCTTCTCAGACTGCAGCTCTCTGGTGACTCCCTCATCATGAATAGTGTGCTTTCCCACACAGTTCACCTGTCTTCATACATGCTCTGCTGGTTCCTGTAGCAGCAAACAACCTCCAACTTCTATCTTATTAATATATTGTTACCGACAAATTGAGTAAAAGGGAGAAGGTACATTGAAATGAAATCCCCTTTGTACAAAAATTAAAAAGTATTTCAGTCTTGTTTTTAAATTAGTTAAAAAATGTGAAATGTAAAGACACCACCAGGTCATCTAGTTGATCTGTGTAACTAACCATATTTTTGTGGTGCAGTGTCCTACTTTTATAAAATGTTATATAAATAAGTCTCACATTCATTCAGTTTTCTCTTTTTTCTTCCTTACACTTAGTGCACATGGTGCATCTCCAATTCCTGCTTCTATCTACCCTGCCTACTCTGTTAATCTCTGCTGCAATGACAGCCCATTGATTCCCCAACCTGTACCTGTAGCTGCTGTCTGATTGGTTGCTATTCTTGGACTTATTTTTTTTTTTTGAAGGAGGCGGACTCTGGAGTAGCTCTTGCCTCTGTTTACACACAAAGGGAGCAGGCAGCAACAGTGTGAATGAGGAAGGGTCAGTGGGAGTGTGGCATTTTTCTGCCTCACATCCACAGATCCCTTCAGCTGCATTTCCATCCTTTTGTTCTGCTATGAACCTTTTTTCTGTCTGATCTAAACGGATGCTCAAAGCTGTTCAAAACGAATTGCCGTACTCTCTATTTGTAGTGGATTCAACCAGGATGTTCTGCTGATCAGCAGAGCGAGGAACGTCGTGAATTTTTTTATTCTGACTCCTTTTTTTAAATTCCGACTCCTAACTTGGCGCTGACATGCCAGAAGTGAGTTGTTCTGTCTCTGCACTGTGGATGTTTGCTCAGGTGAGAATAGGGTGGTGATGAACTTGGTGGAAGGGGTGAAACTGTACTAAGGTTTAGTGTCACCTGTCTAGATACTGAGAAGACTCCAGGATCTGGTGGATGTAACATGAGCCTGAATGTTCTGATACATCTTTTTTAGTTTTTCTTGCAAAGTGCATTAATAATCGAGTTTTTTTTTTCCAGTCTATTTCTGTCAGTTGAGCATATGTGATCAAATTTGCCTCACACTGATCAAATAGGGTATGTCTGCATGCCTTGAGAGGGATTTTCCAGTGCATCTTTGTTTTGATGTATTACTTAAAAAAGTCAAACTGAACCAATTTTCAATTTGAGCCTCATGCATGTTTATCTATTTGTAATCAGTTCAAGAGAATGCTGAACCGAGAGCTCAGTCAGCTGTCAGAGACCAGTCGCTCGGGGAACCAGGTGTCTGAGTTCATCTCCAGCACGTTTCTTGGTAAGTAGCTCCTCTTTTTACACCGTTTCATATAGATGTTTGTGTATGGTCTATTGCACTTAATGAACCATATCATATTTTGTCACTTTGCAACCAAAATCTTTAATATGCATTAATGGGAATTGCATGTAATAAAAGAATATAGTTTGATTCATAAATGTGAAGTAGGAAGAAAAAGGAAAATTTCTTTCAAAAAGATTCTGTGCAGTAGCATTCAGCCTCTTTTAGTGAATACTTTGTAGAACTAGAGATATACCGAAATTGTCAGCTTATTCTTCTTTGCTGTAGGTCAGTGACTGCAATCGACTGGGTGTCCATACACAGAAATCGTTTTACACTAATTTGAATAATAATCTGAACTTGATACACTGTTTGACACCTAGGAACAATGGGAATGTATACATATAATATTATTTAAATGACTTTTCTTGTAAACTGCCTTGAGATGAAATGTGTTACCAATTATTAAACTTAGTTGAGTTAAACTTAATTGAATGAAACAAAATTTGCATAAACAAAACTCATGCTTAGCTAGAAATGAAGGAGAATATCTTTGAATATTTAGTAATTCTCTTTCAAGCTTCAGAGGGTTGATTGAACAGAGTTCTGTGAGATGCTCCCATCCAAAAATATTATTTTAAAACCTGAACCTCTCTAAAACTTCTTAAGTTTGTCCCTGACCTATCTGTTGTGTTTCTTGGTCTCAATGAAGCTGTTTGTTCTATAATGTTCTCCAACAAACCTCTGATCCCTCCACAGATTTATATAAATAATGAACTAAGTGGCTTCTGAAGTTAAATGGTTTTACTAGATTTGTATTTATGGGGGATCAGAGTAAAAATGATTCACCCCCACACCAAACTGTGTTATGTACTCTTTTAAAAGATTTCATAGTTTTTATTTAATTTTGATTTGAGATTTTATCTGATGAAAAACACAATGGTTATGGTTTAATATGACATAATACGATAAGGTAAAGGCTTTTGATGACATTTTCAGATATAATTACTGCATCCGATCTTGTGTAACAGAAAAGCCACATGACATGGACATCATGTCTCCTTCGACGAAGGAAAAAGACAAAAAGAAGCGTCCTATGTCACAGATCAGTGGCGTCAAGAAGGCCACTCACAGCCTTGTCCCCTCCACCATTCCTCGCTTTGGTGTAAATGCCAGTCAGGAAGAGCTCCTCGCAAAGGTACAGCAACAAGTCGTTGTTGTAAACATTATGAGAGTGCACTGGACCATAGATATTGTATGTAATTCAACAAAACTCATGCCCTGATAGGAGCTTGAGGATGTGGACAGGTGGGGTATCGACATCTTCAAGGTTGCAGAGTACTCTGGAAATCGTCCTTTAACAGTCACGATGTACACAATCTTTCAGGTACACTGTTGGAAACAAAGTTATAGCCAAAACATAGAACACATTTTCAGGTTTTGTCAAATAACTGATCTTATCTCCATTGATCCAGTGTCGGCTTTGTTTTGCCTAATTAGGAACGTGACTTGCTGAAAACCTTCAAAATTCCTGTTGACCTTTTTATTAACTTCATGATGACCCTGGAGGATCATTACCACTCTGATGTGGCTTACCATAACAACATCCATGCTGCAGATGTGGTTCAGTCCACACATGTGCTGCTCTACACCCCTGCGCTGGAGGTAGCTGAACATAAACTTCTCATAATCTTCACACCTTAAATACCTTCATAATGCATGGTGACTGTCTTCCTATTTGGGTGACTTAGGCTGTATTTACTGATCTGGAGATCCTGGCCGCGCTGTTTGCAAGCTCTATACATGATGTGGATCACCCAGGCGTTTCCAACCAGTTTCTCATCAACACTAGTGAGTTTACATAGTTTCACAAGATAACAGGAGTTTAATGTGGCTCAGTAAACTGACAGGTTTATCATTAACATCAATGTGCTTCATTTTTTTTCATGTTTCCTTTAGACTCAGAGCTAGCCTTGATGTACAACGACGTGTCTGTGCTGGAGAACCATCACCTGGCTGTGGGTTTTAAGCTTCTGCAGGAAGACACCTGTGACATCTTTCAAAACCTGAGCAAAAAGCAGAGACAGTCTCTACGCAAAATGGTCATCGACATGGTAACACCAACATCTCAGTTCTGCTCAGTTTAGCTCTGTGAGCTTCAGCCATCAGGTATAATCTAACTTGACCCGTGTGCTTGCAGGTGCTGGCCACTGACATGTCTAAACACATGAACCTGTTAGCAGACTTAAAAACTATGGTGGAAACAAAGAAAGTAACCAGTCTGGGTGTCCTCCTCCTGGACAACTATTCCGATCGCATACAGGTGAGCAATTCTTTCTTAAAACAGAATTTAAAAAGAAACAATGAAAGAAAATATGATGTGTGACTTTTGTCACTTCATATTCTATCAGGCTTTTAGGTAAAAGAATGAATCAAAGAAGTCCATTATGTGAAATGGAAAATTCATTCATCATTTTCTTATTACTAAACAATTATACACTGATCTATGTTGGCCAGGCCCAACAATACCAAATAGAATGCTGTTGTAATGTCAGAAAACTTGAAAAAAGTTGACAATTTCTTAATATTTCTGTAAGGTGGTGTATTTATTCAACCTTCTACAAACTTAAAACAGGTTCTTCAGAATATGGTTCACTGTGCAGACCTGAGCAACCCGACCAAACCTCTGCAGCTGTACCGTAAGTGGACTGACAGAATCACGGTGGAGTTTTTTACTCAGGGGGACAGAGAGAGAGACAAAGGAATGGAGATCAGCCCCATGTGTGACAAACACAATGCCTCCGTAGAGAAGAACCAGGTATTTAGAAATACTTCAGGTTGTAGAAAAGCATGTTAGACTACTTAATTGTGCAGAAAACACTGAAAGCATTTGACTGGTGTTTTGTAGGTGGGTTTCATTGACTACATTGTTCATCCGCTCTGGGAGACGTGGGCTGACCTGGTGCATCCGGATGCTCAGGAGATCCTGGACACGCTGGAGGACAACAGAGAATGGTATCAGAGCATGATTCCTCGAAGCCCTTCACCCGGCCCGGATGGACAGGAAGGGAGGGGCTCTCTGGAGGAACCCTCAGCACCCGGTGGAGGTTCAGGCTCCACAACAACTGACAAGTTCCAGTTTGTGCTAACTTTAGAGGAAGAGGGTGAGTCTGACTCGGACAGCTCACCTGAGGAAGAGAAGGCCGGCAGAAGCAAAGCCAAACACAGCAGTGCGTTTGATTTAGGATCGACTCGGCGGCTCAACAAAATCCTTAGCGGTGATTCGGGGAGGACATTTTCTTTGGACTCTGAGAAGGATATGGCAGAAGACAGAGAAACAGACCAGGATGGCCCCTCTGAGGTCCCACGTTTCAGACTAGGCACATAGCACCGGCCACAAGGGCTTTCCCCTCAGACCTTCGTTGTTTTACTCAGACTGATGTCAGTGCCTTGTCCTCGGTCATTGCTCCTCTTTCACTACAAATGGACGCCATCCTTCTCTGAGTCTCCCCAAACAGGGTGGCAGTAAGAGCCCAGACTGAAGTGGTTCTGAAGTGTTCATGGTTCTGGGGAGGATGAGGAAGGTCTGCCGCTTTACTGGGTGGTCAATTGCACTGAAAAAACACTTGAAAACCTTTTGACAAAAAAACACAAAGCAACTTCTCTACCTGACAAGAAGTAAAAAACATTGTACCGATCACTTAAAGGTCTACTACAGCTTAACACAGTGGTGTCTCCTGAGAGTTTGTGATGACACTGAGAAAGCGATGAACAACTGTAAAAAGGTCCTTTACAGACTTGTTGCCATGTAGATTAGGAGGAAGGTACTATCCTGCTTGATTTTTATACACTAATCGAAGAGTCAGCGCAAATAGAACACAGAAGACTAAAATTTTTGGAAAAAAATTAAATGTAGGCAGTTTAATACATGGACATATTTTGAAAACTAGATGTAGCACATGTTTTGACTGACTACTTCACTGTTACTATACTGGCACACCAACTTGTTTTTGCTTGTGATGTACATTCCTCTCTGGGGGGGTCATCACACAGGTATAATGATGTTTAAGATGTTCTTTATAATCCTTAAATAGGACATTTTCATCCAGAACTAACAAAGCTAAGCCACCATCCTTACTGGGATGTTGGGGAATTACGCTCAAGACGTTCAGGGAGAGCAGAGGCTGCCTTCTAGTGTCTAAAAATGGAAATGAATGTCTGGGACTGAGGCAGGGTTTGCATTCAAAATGTAATGTTTTTGTACAGTTGTTATCATTTTTGCTTCAATTTTGCTATTTCATAACAGAAATTTGTTTCCTAGGTTTTTGGCTAAAATGTACTCTATTTTCTGATTTATTCTTGTTGGTTTTTGTCTGTTTTGTTTTGTTTTACACTGAAAAGCACTGATATTTACAGGCTTAAGCCAAAACATGATAATGCTGACCGCCGTCTGTAACAAACAGCCATCAGCTTTAAATGTCATCCAGAAACTACAAAAAAATAACCAGCTTTGAATATTTTTACCTTCAGGTCTATTTTGGTCACAGATTTGTTAGAGGACTGTGTTTCTAAACAACTCAACAGATAAGATCAATGTAGCTGTAAAACCCTAAAGGGTTACCAACAGGAAGTTGCCTAAGCCATATATTTTTGCTCTTTGTTTCTCTCATAGATCAATATTTTGCTCTTTGTAGTGAAAAAGTCAATGTCACTAAACAAGTGCCAAACAAGCATAACACAAGCTGTACTGTACTTTCCATTTTGCCACCGGCTACTTTCCATCAGCAGCTGATAAAGCTGGTTGATTGTAGCACTTTTTGTGCCAAGCAGACAACAGCATCTGTGGTCATTTTGTTCAAACTCCTATTTGGATCACTGAATCTGATATTGTCTTAAAACAGTCTCTTTTTTGTGATGAAGTGATTGGGTTGACTTTTTTTGTTGTTGTTAAACCATATGCACTTTGAAAGGTACTTTTGCTGTTCTGCACTTCCAGTCCACTTAGACATGCATAACATGACTGTGTTAGCATTTTGCCTGTTAGAGTTGGTGGTTTTATAGCAAGTGCTGGACCACTACATGTTTTAGGGACTTTCTAAAGAACGGTTAAAATTTGCAACGTTGGCTGAAGGATTCAAAACAGATTAAGAATTTAATACAGATACTTCTAATTTTGGATTTTGTTGCATTTGTTTTATTTTGTTACCATTAAAAAAGTATGTTATGTTCTAATGTGTGAATAAGCTACAAGTTTCTATTGAAGCCTTATTTTAAATTGATATTTTATTTTTGTGGTTAAATATGTTCTCTGTCTCCAAATTCTAAACAACACCAAACCCTCCAACTCTCAAGGATGCCTTCAACACTAGGGACTATTAAACCCAACTTTAACCAGCACAACAATATGCAATGATTAAGCCTGTCTTTTACCCACATGATTTTGTACTTTCCTCACAAACATCCATGCACAATGTATATTTTTTTGCGCTACCTGTTTGCACACTGAGAAGAACAGAAACCAGCTTTGTGAAGGCATGTGTGCATTCAAGTTAAATGACAAAAACTGTGACTATTACTCAGACTTCATTTTCTTTATTTTCTTTTAAATCTGCTAATAAGATTTTCTGCAGATGTAACTGCTTGGCAGATGTTTTCCTGTGTTTTTCGAAGTATCTCAGTCTTGTCTTTCTGTTTGCCCTGAGCTCAGTATAATGATTTATGAAGACCATGCAGTATTTGTGCTGATTAGAGACCTCAGTTCACAATGAAGATAGAAACATACCGTTAGAACAGATATGAGATGCTGCAGCGTTAACAATCAAAACCCTGCTGTTTAACAATGGGTGTTACTTCTCCTTCAACTACAACCTCCCAATAAATAAATAAAATATTTAAATACATGCACTTTATCAATATTTTTTTATCGTTTCTTTTTAAATGCCTCCATGTGCGACGTATCATATACCAAGATGTTAGAAGCCGATCTTTGGGCCTAGAGAGCTTACAGGTGGGCCGTACACTGGTTTGGTTCTGTAGAATCCAACGTGTGAGTCGTTGTGATTGGAGAAGTTAAGGGCTTTAACATGATGTGATCAGTTATCTTTTGATAAAGTATTCTGCTGAAACAGGCCACAGCCATTTAAATGTGACTGGCGTTGTTTTTTGTTTTGTTTTTTTGTCCATATGTGGCTTTTTAACACTAGTATGAACATTCAGTTATAAATACTTTTCATGCCCCCACCCCAAAAAAAAAGTTTATAAATTTTTCTACTGCCAAATGTGATACTTCATTGGTTATGTATCCAAAAGTGTTCAAAGTCTCTGTAGTCCAAACGGTCATGATGCATTTTATTACAATTTTACGTCCTTCATATGAGACATGTGTCATAGCTCTGCACCAGAAGAAGTTGCACATACATGTTGGTTGATGCAAGTTTTGTTGTCTTTTGCTTATAATCTTGTGACGTTCATGAATAACCAAAGTGCTGAGAAATTGAACTAAGATCCATGCTGAACATTCAGAAGCTGAAAAAAAACCTTCAAATGTTTACATTAAAGAAGCAAAAACTATCTACCTTATAAAATCAAAGAGAACAGAAATCAGAAAACAAAAACCACACACATATGAAGCGTTGGTGCAGAATATTTCTCACTGTGAAAAAAGATGCAGATTTTATCTGCGGTTTTCCTGCGTTTAGTTGTTCCACCAGTTTACTAGTGTTGGGAACAGGAGCTGCCATCCCGGAGCCAAAAGTCAGCTTTACAAAGTTTCTCCAATGTATAAAAAGAAAGTCTGAAGTCAGAAAGCATCATCCCAGCACCTTTATGATGTAGGATATTATGGAAACAATGGAGGACATGTATTTTGTGACAAAGCATTTCATTTATTACAACATCATGTGTTTAAAACACTGTCAAGATTTAAAGCCTTAAAATGTTAGATTTCCGGATATTGTCTTTCTGATAAACACTGACGACTCTTGTCTGAATGGGGCGGGGCTTGTAAAGATGAAACATTCAAGCCTCTGCTCGGATTCGCCAGCTGAGCTGCCAATCAAACTCGTGCAGGTGCAGCGTTGGCTCTGATCTAGCCGCCGCCGGGGAGCGAAGGGAAACTGAGCAGCTCCTGCGTAGCGCAGCCGTGTTCAACATACGAGCGGAAACACCAAGAACGGAGCTTCTTCGTCCTCTCCGAGGTCAGCGCTTTATTTAGTTGATAGTAAGAAGAGTAACCTTGATTTGACATAGCTGGGGTGCTTAGCTAGCTGCTGCTGTCCTATTTAAATACTGCTATGCTCCATCAGTCTTTAAAGGGCGGATTCGAGTCTGGACGGTTTTTTAAGAGTTGATGCTGCTGGTTCTCTGAAGTGTTTTTATTTTAACACTAGGACAGAACCGAGGTGAAACTAAAATAGAGCAGGACGAACAGTGTGAGGTTTAAGCTCTGGAAGCAGACGGCTGTGGGATTCAGGTTTTATTTAGAAGCAGGAGATCAGAAACGCTTCGATGACAGAAATAAATGAAACCATGTGTGTCTCTCTCTCGTGAAGCTTCTTGGCCTGTCCGGCTCAGGCTTCCTGCCATCCATGGAGAACAGACTATAGGATAGTCAGTTTAGTGGATGCTTAGCCTGCTAAGCCCTTCTACTTCCGGCCTCTGATCCTCCATGAGGTGCAGGTGTGACATATCTCAGTGGAAGCTGGTAGAGACCGAGTAATTGTATGTGGCACCATGACTTTCAGTTTTTGACTGATGGTGACCCATTCCTGTCTGTCCCTTTACATTATCTCTGAGGCCACTGGTCATTTTACTGGATGACCTGCAGATTCATAAATACTTTATTTATCCCAAAAGGAAATAAAATGTTTAGTTGTATGTAGATCGTGGTCCTTTAGCGGTCCGTTTTACTGTAGAAATGAAGAAACCTCTAATTGAAGTCACCCATTAGTTATATAAAAGTCTGATAAATAAGATGTTAGGGTTATCAGTAATATTGTTAATTTTTTAAGGATCCTTCCTTGTACCGTGATCTAAATAGGGCCAACAGGGTACAACTTGTTGGTTTAATCTTTCTCCTCCTTTTTTGTTCCTGTTTTGTATTAACAGCACCTCCTTTTTGACTCATCTGCGATTTATTGTTGCAGTCTAGGCATTTTTTGACATGTAATCTTAATCAGTTTCTCCGGTTGTAAACCACCTTGTTGACATAGTTATGCATGTGGTGCTCTATTAACCTGGAATAAAATAACAATGCTCTCAATCCTGAGAAGGTGCTATCTGAAGAACGATGGTTCCACTATTCATTCAGAGAAGTCGAGAAGAATTAAGAATCAGTTTATTTATATAGCGCCAATTTACAACAGACGTCATCTCAAGGCACTTTACAAGAAAAATCAATTAAAATCAAAGATGAATCATAAACCAATCAGTTTGAAAAAAGTTTCCAATCTTGGGAAACCCCAGCAGATTACATCGAGTTATTGACTTGCAGCATTCACTCCAGTCATATTAGGCAGAAATTGTGAGCGGTGCTTCTCTCATAAGGGTGATCACCTCACAATGGTCTTAGCATAGCTTAGCCTAGATGCTCATAGAAATCCAAATGCCTTATTTACTCTACCTGACTGGTCTGCGACCTTCAAAGTCCAAAAAGACATTTTTGCCTTTAGTCCAACTAAAATAAAACAGGCTTGGAGCCTCAGATGGTTTCTAACTTTTTGGAGTAACAATAATTTACAGTGTACCTATACAATAGGAACAAAATTTTTTTTTTCAATTTAGGAATCTAGAAAAACAATGTGTGGAAAAAGAGAATGGGTATATTCTGTTCTATGAGACATTAATTATGTGTAAAATTTAGTAAATCGAAACATAGTTTCCAACCTATTGACAAGAAAACATTGATGCAGTTATTCCATGAATTCCAAAGAGCTAAAACTGCCAATATAATGATCTACATATATGTTTAAAACTATTAGACATTTTTTTTTATTTTAAGAATGCTTCATTTATAATTATTAAAGAGCACAGTTACCATTTGTAACTGACAAGACAAATCTAGACTAAGGTACATATCCCAAATATGTAAAATGACATGGTGAATGCTCTTATTAATTTTATTTAGCCTTTACTTTCCCATATAGGCTATTACTGACATATTTTTATTAGGAAATGGAAAACACAAGAGAATTGTGCCGTTCACTGCAATTTAACTTTGTTTAGTGGAACAAATGACCTGAACGCTGTAAAATATTTCTTCATTTTTAAGCATAAAATACAAAAATGAGTTTGAGAGTACAGCATATTAACAAAATCTGAGACCTTATTATGCTGTACATTTAAATTGGCATTCTATCTTTATTGTGAATGTTCAGTGGTAGACATTACTTGGGGCTTAGCCTCTTGTGCCACATGTATTTGTTTATTGTTGCTTGTTTTTTCTGCAGAAGAAACAAAAAATGACAAAATGAGTAAAGACGAAAAGTAACGAAGCTGCAGACACACCTGCAACATTATATTAATATTGTCTTAATTCATTAACAATATTTAGCGCATTTATTTTCGTATTAGCTATCAGTTATTTTACTGCGCCGTTTCCTCCTCTCGCGGTTCAACTCTGACATGTTTTCGTCTCAGATGTTCACTTAGAAAAGTCTTTTGGAAATGTTCGTGCTCTGCCATCTTGCTGAGGGCAAATGTGTTTGTGCCGCCATGTGTGTGGTACGTTAAAAGAAGGATTGGCTGATTTCTTCTTCTACTGCTCCACTGGTAGATCACAGCGTTAGGTAGCTCATTACTGACACATATTAACCGCAGATATAACAGATTGTGTTAAAAATAGACCGCTTGCGGTAAAACGTGAATTTAAAGCATATAATCGATGACTAAATTATTTGTCAACTATTTTAATAATCGATTAAATCGATTAGTTGTTTCATGGATTAATCTAAAGTCACTGCACAGTCACATCGTAAATTGTCTGCACAAAAACTGAAAGCTAGAAGGTTTAAAGCCAAATGTTTGTGCCCATGATGTTCTTGTCTTGAAGAAGATTATGAAATGACATTGCGTTGTTTCCTTGGTATGTATTTATTATTGAATGTCTGGTAATTCACAGATGGCGTCTGCAAACACAACATATGGACAGAAGGAGTCCTCTGACCAGAATTTTGATTACATGTTTAAAATCCTCATCATTGGAAACAGCAGCGTGGGAAAAACCTCTTTCCTGTTCCGCTACGCAGATGACTCCTTCACACCAGCATTTGTCAGCACAGTGGGGATCGACTTCAAGGTGAAGACCATCTATAGGAACGACAAGAGGATAAAACTGCAGATCTGGGTAAGGACTCTATGTACATGCTGGTACATGCTGTTTTAGAAAAGCTATGATCCGAAGTTTTTTAGTTTTTTTTTTTAGCTATGCTTTGCCCAGTCTATACTTTATCAGTTTTCATCAGAGTTTGACTTTTCCTAAATTTTCCCTTTGTAAATATAAAATACAATAATTTTGAATATTTATTCCATGAAATGGTGAGAATGTATTAAATTTTAACCAGCAGAGGAAAGAACAGAATTTTTCACTGTTTACAGTCTGTTAGGAAAAACACTGTAAAGCTGTTGGTATGCTTATTAATGGCGTGTCAAAATATGGCAGTGTTTGCTGATACTGACAGGTCTAACTTGTTTGTGCAAAGATAGTGTGAGCTACACCTCTAAAACCTGCATCTTTTGAGCTACAGAGTGTTTTTGTTTGCGTTCACCCGCTGATTTCTTTGGTCATGTCTAACTGAGCCTGTAAAGCAAGAATCAAGAATCAGTTTATTTATATAGCGCCAATTTACAACAGAGATCGCATTTTGTGAACTTCCTGCTATTAAAGAGTTACAATAGTCCAGCCTTGAAGTAGCAAATGCATGGACTAGCTTTTCAGCATCTGTCCTAGAGAGAATATATCTAATTTTTGCTATACTCCTAAGGTGAAAGAAGGAAATCTTAAAGATCTGTTTCATATGGGACTTGAAAGACATTTCCTGATCAAAAATAACCCCAAGGTTCTTTACATTGTCACCAGACGCCAACCTGATGCTATCCAGGTCAAGTGGCTGACTAAGCAATTTCTTTTTTAGAGGTTCTGGTCCAAAGACAAAAACTTCTTTTTTTTCAGAGTTCAAGTGCAGAAAGTTTAAAGTCATCCACATTTTTATGTCATCTAGACATGCCTGTAATCTACCAAACTGACTGGATTCATCAGGATTTATAGATAAAAATAGTTGTGTATCATCAGCATAACAGTGGAAATTAACACCATGCTGTCTGATGATTTTACCAATAGGGAGCATGTATATAGTAAATAGAATTGGGCCAAGTACAGAACCCTGTGGTACTCCACAAGTAACCTTACAATGCGGAGAAGATTTGTCATTTAGATGAAAAAACTGTGATCTATCAGACAAATACAACTTCAACCAGCCTAGTGCTGTTCCCTTGATCCCCACATTGTGTTCGAGCCTTTCTATGTGAATATTGTGATTGACTGTGTCAAAGGCAGCACTGATATCTAACAGAACTAGAATAGACACAAGTCCATTGTCTGAAGCCGTATGAATATCATTTTTTACTTTAAGGAGAGCTGTCTCAGTGCTATGATGAGCTCTGAAACCTGACTGAAATTCTTCAAATAGGTCATTATTACTCAAAATCTCTCAGTTGATTAGCAACAAATTTTTCAAGGATTTTATATACAAAACGAAGATTAGATATGGGTCTGTAATTTATTAAGTCTTCTTGATGAAAGAGATGGTTTCTTAAGTAGGGGTTTTATTACAGCTATCTTAAGAGCACAAACTAAACGAAAGAACATACAGATCTGTTATTGTTTGATATAAAATCATCTGGCTTACTATGTTAGCACAACATGATGTGATCTACTTAAAAAAACAAATGGCAGGACCGTGAAGACTCAAACTGTTTTAAACACTTTAGTTTTAAATGCAGAGGAGTGTTAAAATGGTTTCATTCTGTCTTTATCTCTCAGTGAAATACTTTATACTCATACAGGAAAATACTATAATGCAGCAAAGAATAAGTCTGTTAAATAAAACATTCAAAAGAAGAAATCTTTAAAACTATCCTATATTTCAGCTTCTTGAACAAATGCAGATTCATGTGGTAAACCAGCTCTAACTGAGGTCCACGTCTACCTGGTGATTTCTAATGAGGACCTTTGTGTCCCTCTAGTGGTGGAAAATGTAACAAAAAAAATCGATTTGTTTCATGTTGGTGTACATTACTTGTTTTTCAAAAAGGCTGAATCATCTAACCAGTAAGCCTGGAAGTCGAGAACATTTAACATTTGTGTAAAAGTCTCTTGTATGTCATAACTTGAGGAACAAATTTACATGTTAGTTTTGCAGATGCACGGTACAATCTGAGCCTGCACTGTCCAGCATATCCCTGACAAGTAAATGATGTTGGACCATATAATCTGATCACATACGGACCATTTAATACTGATAAAATGTCACCTGTGTTTTTACTGCAATGTAAAACTATTGAGTTTGAAAATGTACACCTTGCATTAATTTTGTTGAAGTTGTGGATTGTCCTACTCGGTCTCAAATGGATCAGAATGAGGGATAGAAAAAAAATATCAAATCCGCATATGCATTGTTCCAGCTGGAGCCAGACGGATGGCTCATATCCCTGACATCTTCAAAAGACAGCTGTGTTTGGCTGATTTCATGTAGTAGAAACTATTTGAACTATTTGTGTGAACTAAAAGCACATTCCTGTTGCTAGGTTTGGTAATCAAAGTAAATTAAATTGATGCAATATAAAACTTGTAATAATTCCTGTTATATAAAGGGTTGGACCCCAAAATCAGTGAGTTTGTGATGTATTAAACTTTTTCAAGTATGTTTTGGTTGTGTGTATGCAGGACACTGCTGGTCAGGAGCGTTACAGAACAATCACCACAGCGTACTACAGGGGAGCAATGGGCTTCATCCTCATGTATGACATCACCAATGAGGATTCCTTTAATGCTGTGCAAGACTGGTAAGAACATTTACCGTTGCATATCCCTCATTGACCATAGAGGGAAATGTATCAAGCCTTTAGTTGTTAGACTTTAAATGGTTTCTACAAGATAGAAAGATACTTTATTGTTGGAATTGGAGGTATTGTAAACCAAAGTATAATGTAAACCAGTTCAGTGCAGCTGAAAACACCATCAAGTGGTCTCTTGGTATGGATCAGTTGGACCCATTTAGAAAAATACCTGCTTTATTCTTCCACCAGAAGGAAATCCTTAAACCCTCATTACTCAAGAGGCTATTTGTTCAGAGTGTTGTATCCAAGCATACTGATAGAAGGTTGAGTGGAAGAAGAAAGTGCAATATCTATTTAAGAAAAAAGAAAGGGTTTTATGAGGGATAGACCAAGACTGGAGTCGGCGCTTCAAGATTATGTACACACAGATGGATTTAAACATGGGCTGAAAGTAGTCATCATCCAAAGATAAAGGCTTGAACTATTTTCTCTCCGATATATTATGTAATAGATTAGTTTCTCTTTCTGAATTAAGAGACAATAAGTATGTTACTTTTTTGATGTAATTATGTCTGTATGTTTTGTGTATGAAAGTAACGACTCCATTTTTTCAGTCTTATTATCATGGAAGTAATTAAAAACCAGAGAGATGCTGTTTGTTTCTGTTAATAGGTCGACCCAAATCAAGACATACTCATGGGACAACGCTCAGGTCCTGTTGGTGGGAAACAAGTGTGATATGGAGGATGAGCGGCTGGTGGCGTCCGAGAAGGGGCGCCAGCTGTCAGAGCAGCTTGGTAGGTCTGCTCTGACTGAAATGAATCCACTGCACCTTTAGCGTGTCTTGGTATGAAGCACTTTAAAGTGAGTTCCATCAGAGCAGAGAGCCCTACTAAATGTCCAGCTAATTAGAGCAGAACTAAAGTTGGTGTTATTTCTATATTCTTTCTCAAGTAAATGTATGAAAATTAAATTGGATCATACTTTACTGCCTTTAGTTACAAAAGCACTTTAAGAAAAGCTAAGTCAACAACGTACTGATAACAAGCAAAAATAATACGTTAAAATCCACAAACTAATACTGCTCAAAAAAGTATGAACCTCTTATCTGCAAAAAGCTTCAGCAAATAATTTTGTTTTAGGAACGTTCCTAAAATCAAAGAAGAGGCCATTACCATTGAGGGTTTTACCGGCAAATACAGTGAATTTGGGGCAGATCCTGAAATATACAGAAAACTACAATTGAGGGTAATATGCTCAGACTTCCTTGTTCTAGTTAAAAGCTGCAGATGCCCAAAGGACATATAATTAAGCCCTAAATAAATAAGATCAAAGTAATCCAGCCTAGATGTAACAAACGCAGGAATCTGCTTTTCAAATAGAAGTCTTGATAAAATTGGTTTATTTCAGGGTAACTGGATCATGATATATGTTTTTACTGAATATTTTTTATTTTACAGCAGGGTTTATCCTTAAGGTTTATATTATCTTCTGGGTGTCCATGCCTGGTGGAAACACACCGATGCTTGGAAAGTCATGTAATCTCTTTAAGTTTCCTTCCATCGTTTTAATGCTGTCAGGGTTTTCTGACGCCTCTTCATTTTGTAGATTAAAAGAAAGAATAACTTGATTATGAAAATATAAACAAAAGGATGCATGGTATTAGTTTTAATAGTCCGAAATAACTCAAAGCCCAACCAGTTAGCTTTAAGGTCAAAACATATATTAATCTGTGTGTAATTTAACCTTAATTTAAATCCAATTGCTCTGTTTATGACCAGAAGTTTTGTAGAATATTAATAATTATTATGATATTTATTTAGATAATGTAGATAATAATCTTCTTTTAAAAGATGGAGCTAAAAGCGGTCAATGCTAGTAGAGGGATTCCCCACAAGACTTGAAGCTGTTATAGCATACGCTTATACAAAAAATGTTTTCCTTTCAATTTCCAATTGTTACTTTGACTTGGTATAAAAGAAAATACCAGTGAAATCTATTGAATGTTTGTGATTACTAAATGTAAGCTGAGATAGTTTCGTCTGTCTGCACAGGTTTTGAGTTCTTTGAAGCGAGTGCTAAAGACCACATTAATGTGAAGCAGACATTCGAGCGCCTGGTGGACATCATCTGCGAGAGGATGACGGATACTCTGGATAACAACGACCCGACTGTCGCCGGCGCCAAGCAGGGGCCGCAGCTCAACGAGCAGCCCCAGAGGTCTCCCCAAGATTGTGCTTGCTGAATGCACACACACACTCGCACTTACACATACACTTACTGATTGTCCGGATATTTTTATATATATATATATATATATATATATATATATATATATATATATATATATATATATATATATAGAGATATATATATATAGATATATATATATATATATATAGATATATATATATAGAGATATATATATATAGATATATATATATTGTTTGTTAGTCTGGATCTTGTTTTTTTTTTTTTTTTCATTTTAATATGCAGATGCAAAACATCCCTCACATAATCACTGCCATGCTCGGCCCCACACCTGTTGTCGGCTTAGATTTTCTACCCTGAGAGCTTTGACTGCATAACACAGCTCTCCTAAAAGATGTTCCTTCCAGATTCTTGCAGAAAGCTGAGGAACATTCTACTGAGGGATGATCCCAGCTT
Source organism: Orestias chungarensis (assembly GCA_032876305.1). Taxonomy (NCBI): domain Eukaryota; kingdom Metazoa; phylum Chordata; class Actinopteri; order Cyprinodontiformes; family Cyprinodontidae; genus Orestias; species Orestias chungarensis. The sequence continues at coordinate 60,376 of JAVLVB010000860.1, read as the reverse complement.
CTCCGTCACACAGCTCCCTAAACACACCAAGCTTTATCCTCCCGGGTGTGCAGCAGTTGCAGTTATTGTCCCTCTAAAGACCGTTTGTTGCTGATTTCAGTTCATTTAGGCATGGAGAATGTTTAATCCTCTGTAGTGATGGACTATTGAAGGTTTTGGATTCAAGTTTGATCTTCAGGCAGGGCTGTTCTTTAATTTAAGAAATTAGGTACATTAAAACATTTATCTGCAAAGGCGTTTAGTTAGAATACATCTAAAAAGTTTTCCCACCCCCATTAAAGCAAAACATTCTGGGCAATTCAAGTGAAAACAGGCATATAAACATGTAAAAAAAAAAAAGGTGTTCATAGGTTTACACCCTTAGATTAACTCGCTTCAAGCATTCTTGCTTCTTCAGTTGGATCCATTTAGGTCTGGTCAGCTTGATTTAGTGATATAAAATCACTCTAATGGGTGAAAGTTCTCCTAATCTATAAGATTGTAAAGACGTCTCAGAGCCCTCAAATGATTGTTTCTGACTGTTCATTTGTTCTGGACTGGTTAAGTCATTTCAAAGCTTTACAGACTTCCTAATGATTTAGATTCCCGATAATTGACAGAATAATATCTCACCAAGACTGAATCTAAAGCGTTGCCCACATATGCAACCTGATAATTGCAGCTTTTTATTTGTTTGCTATTTTGCTAGTTTTTTTTCAATAGGATGCGTGTTGCATCAAAGGTGGGACAAATTTTGAGCTTGCATCTTAACAGCGGTGTGTTTATAAAAAAATGTTTTGAGTCTACTTTTTTAAAATGTGTTTTTATCGGTTTTAAGTTGTACAGTATCAAATTCACAAAAGACTTTATAAATAAGAAAATGTCCATAAAATGGAGATATTCAAAATGTATATGTAAAATGAGTTTTAAGACGCTCAGAATAATTAAAGTAGTTGGATTCCTACCTGTTCCGTGGTAAGAGCTGCATGTTGATGTTTTTATGCGTATTCTGATTAACTGGGCTGTTATTTGTATGGGCTATTGATTTTACCACTTTAACTCTAATCAGTCCCACTCTTCCACTTCTTTAAAGTACTTGATGGGGATGAAAACTTTAAGAAGTTTTTGATGCTTGACAGCTCACAGCTTTTATTCAGTGTGAGTGTTATTGAGTGACGGTCGTTTCTCCCCTTCATTATTTCTCACTTCTGCAGTTTTAGATGTTTACTTCCAACACGTAATAAAATGATCTCTTTGTACAGAACATTTTGTATCGACCATGCATCAGTCTGTTCTTGTACCCAATTAACTAACAATTTTAGGACATTTTCTGTTTGGCTTATAAGCTATTTTAAGGAGTAATGTATTTATTTTTAATCATCCCATCAGGAAGTTAACGTTAATTGTAACTCATAACTTCAGAGTCATATGGAAGAGTTTGGTGTTGATGCTGTAATCTCCAGTCGCAATCAGTCTTGCAACGCACGAGGCCTCTATCTGCAGACCGTTGCTTCGGGACAGTCTCATGACATGCTGAAGAATCGAAATCCAAGGTAGCATGTCCTGGATGACTCAATCCGTTGTTGGCACGCAATGCTAATCCATCTCGTTCGCTTTTGCCACTCCTTTTTTAAATGTCAGTTTGGTCGTATGGTTATAAAGGCGACCGGAGGGACACTCTAGATCATTCCTAGCAGCTGATGGTCACAAAGACTGGTTTTGGATACATTTCAAAGAAAAAGTTCTAAAGAAAAACTACTCAAAAAGAGAGGATATGTAAGATTTGAGCCAAATTTCACAAAATGATGCACACTGGTCAAGTGGATATCTAAGGGTTAGTTTACTGATATAAAATGGAAGTATCTGGGGAGTGAGCACTTTTAGAACCCAGACCTCTCATCTCCCTGTAGGCCCAGATAGTAAGTGGAACTGATTCGTCTGTGTTTGTTTGCAGAACATGTTGAGATTTTAAAGCATGTTAAATTTTTGTTTTTACAATGATGCTGAGGGACGTGTCAGTACTAACCTTCCCCAACTTATGCAGTCACAAAATAACAGACGCATAATACTAAATGTTTCACATGAATTATTTATTTTGACTTTATTTATGAATTGTATTTTTTTGTAGTATTTAAAAAGTTGTGTGTTGCATTCTGCACATTTTGTGGACATGTTTGGTAGTATTCAGTAGCCTGAAGCTTTCCAGCGCTTGTGCGAGTGTTTCCAGAGCAATGCGCGGGATGATTCCTCTGGGAGGTTGGCGCATTAAAACATTCCAGTGTGAGAACTTATCGTGCTCACATAGCTTTATTGAGGAGTGTTTGTCTTTTGATATTCGTTTTGGAACTGCTGAGTTGTTTTTTTTACACACCCTGTTATTAAAACTGCGTAACAGCTTTTGTAACACAAGAACCGTGTGAGTAACAACATCTGAGTAACTAGCATTTTGAAGTTTTTTTGTTTGTTTGTTTTTAAAGTATTATAAACAAATCTAGGTTCCAAGAATGCAGTTTTCAGACTGTTAATTAGAAATGTGTTGAGCTTGTCTGCTTTCAAACCGAGGAAAGGCTTCTGCAGGTGAACTGAATACTCCGAACTCTTCATCAAAAAGTGATTTTGACTTTTATCAGTTCATGTTTGACTTTGTTTACTGATTTTGTTATTTATTGCATTTTGCTACCGTTTTAAACTTGCTGAAGAGTATAAAACATATCAGTCCTGTTTTCCTTTCCTCTACGACAGCAGAATTCCCAACTGTAAATGGGACATCCTTCCTGTCATATATTAGTTGTGTGAACTGTGCTCTATTTCTGTAATGCCAGGTTTACTAAAATAAGAACTCAATAAATCATTCTGAAAACAGGAGCCGTGTGTTGCTTCTTTTGTTTACAAAGATCGTTGAGTTTTTGCTGCTTTGGGGGGAAAAGAAATCTAAACACTTGAAAGATGAGTTGAACATGCTGGATTTGTAAAACAGCAGGTAAGGTTTTAAAAGGTCCTTTTAATAATTTATATATTAAGCAAAACAAACATTTAAAAGAAATGCCTTGTGGGAAATTCAGCTTTCCCAGTAGATCTGCGTGAGATTAACATTCAAGGAGACTTTATTGTCATTCAACATACCTGATGGTACATGAGGTGGAACGAAATTATATACTCACGGTACAGTTCCACCCAAGAGCTAATATTAAAATAGATAAAATAAGTTAAAAAAAAAATGTAAATAAATAAAATAGAAGTAAATAAAATAAATAAAATAGGAATATACGTTAGTAAAGTGTCTCAGTGCGGGTATAGTAAGGTGTTCATTTTGTATTGTCCATGCAGTGGTTTGTTCAGGATGAGTTCAAGAGTCTCACAGCTTCAGGAATGAAGCGGTTTCTGAGACGGGTTGTTCTACACTTGATGCTGAGGGGAGCAGAACAAAAAGTGAGTGTGCTGGGTGGGTAGGATCCTTCCTGATGCAGGTGGCCCTCTTCCTGCATCTGGAGGTGTAGATGTCTGTGGTGCTGGGGAGGCTGACTCCAACAATCCTCTGTGCGATCTTCACCACCCTCTGCAGAGCTTTCCTGTCTGCAGCAGAGCGGCTTCCATGCAACACGTTGATGCTGGAGCACAAGACGCTCTCCACCACACATCTGTAGAAGGAGGTGAGGACTGAGCTCCCGAGTCCAGCTCGACTGAGCCTCCTCAAGAAGTAGAGCCTCTGGTGCGCCTTCCTGACCAGAATGGAAGTGTTGTTGCTCCAGGAGAGGTTGTTACTCAGGTGTACACCCAAATACCTGTAATTGTTGACCACTTCCACCGCAGATCCTCACATGTGCAGGGGGAGGTGGGCATGCTTGCTCCTTCTGAAGTCCACAATCATCTCCTTGGTTTTCTTTT
>JAVLVB010000860.1:45580-56412 GCA_032876305.1 Orestias chungarensis | reverse complement strand
GTGTTCCACCTCCTGCCTGTAGCTGGACTCATCACGGTTTCGGATGCATCCAACCACTGCTGTGTCGTCTGCAAACTTCACAATATGACAGCCTGGATGGATAGGCGAGCAGTCATATGTTAGCAGTGTGAACAGGAGGGGGCTCAGCACACAGCCCTGAGGGGAGCCAGTGCTGAGGGTGATGGTGGGGGAGGAGATGCTGTGACAATCAATTTCACAGTCTGTTGTGCAAATGAAATAGACAACAGGTGGAAGTCTTTGGCAATTAGCAAGACACTCAATAAAGGAGTGGTTCTACAGGTGGGGACCGCAGACCAATTCTCAGTACCTATGCTCTCTTGCAGATGTTTTTGTCTCTTTAATGTTGGTGGTGCTTTCACACTCGTGGTAGCATAAAACAGACACTACAACCCACACAAGTGACTCAGGCAGCTCATCCAGGATGGCACATCAATGCTAGCTGTTGCAAGACGATTTACTGTGTCTGTTAGAGTAGCGTCCTGAGCCTGGTGGCGCTACCAGGAGACAGGCTAGTACACCTGTAGGAGGCTGTAGGAGAGCAACAACCCAGCAGCAGGACCGCTACCTCCACCTTAGTGCAAGGAGAAACAGGAGGAGTACTGCCAGAACCCTGCAAAATGACCTCAGCAGGCCACAAATGTGCATGTGTCTGAATAAACGGTTAGAAACCGACTCCATGAGCCCGACATCCACAAATAGGGGCTGTGCTCACAGCCCAACCCAGTGCAGGACGCTTGGCATTTCTACTGAGGGAAACCAGAGAACATCAGGATTGGCGAATTTTCTACTGGTGCCCTGTGCTCTTCACAGATGAAAGGAGGTTCACACTGAGCACATTTGGAAAAACGTGACAGTCTGGAGACGCCGGGGAGAGCAACCTGCTGCCTGCAACATCCTTCAGCATGACAGGTTTGACAGTCGGTCTGTAATGATGTCGGGTGGCATTTCTCAGGAGGGCCGCACAGCCCTCAATGTGCTCGCCAGAGGTAGTCTGCCATTAGGTACTGAGATGAGATCCTCAGACCTCTTGTGAAACCATGTGCTTGTGAGGTTGGCCTTTGGTTCCTCCTAATGCAGGACAATGCTACACTGACACACACTAGCCACATGTGGCTAGTGTGTGTCAGTAGTTCCTGTTAGATAAAAAAACTGAAGCTGTGGACTGCCCTGCCTGTTCCTCAGACCTGAATCGGATTGAGAACATCTGGAACATCATGTCTCGCTCCATCCACCAATGTCGCGTTGCATCACATACTGTCCAGGAGTTGTCGGATGCTTTAGTCCAGGTCTAGGAGAAGATCCCTCAAGAGACCTCCGCCGCCTCATCAGGAACATGCCCACGCGTTGTAGGGAGGTCAAACAGGCACGTGGAGGCCACACACAATACTGACCCTCAATGTTGGATCAGCCTGTAGTGTGTTTTTCTACTTTAATTTTGTGTGTGATTCCAAATCCAGGCCTCCATTGGTCAAATTTGATTTCCATTGATGTTTTTGTGTGATTTTTCCTGTTAGCACATTCAACTTTGTACAGAACAAAGTATTCAATTAGAATATTTCATTCATTCAGATCCAGGAAGTTCACATCCTCAATGTGTATGTAGGTGCATGCAGTAAATCTTAAAGAGACCTTTTTTGATACAGGATTTAAATGATGTATCCTGATAAAAATAAATACATAAATATATAAAGCCAAAGGTTCTATACTTTTTACCAGAGGCCAATTTAACAAAGTTGAGTATCATCATCATCCTAACAGTGTAAACTTACAGTGTTTTCTGATTATCTCTTCAATGGGAAGCTTAAATTAGAATTATAACATTTACACCAGGCAAGTGCTGATGCCTGGATCTCTGTAGTGTTCATATAGTGTGGTTTAACTACTGGCGAACTATGTAACTACACTGCTCAAAAAATAAATGTTTGCCATAATTATAAATATTCTCTCCTTGAGTATAGCAGAAAAACTAGTCCATGCATGTGTTACTTAAAAGCTGGACACTTGTAATTTTTTATCTTCAGGATGTTCACACATACTTTTAAAACCTTTAGCTGATCCAAAATGCTGTAGCAAGATTTTTAAACGAAATAGAGATATCTTCTTTATTTTAGCTTCCTAAAAGAAACGCTTCTCTCTCACTCTTAGGATTATTAGTGGTTCCTACAATTTCTAAAAGTACAGTGGGAGCCAGATCTTTGATCTAAACACCATGTCATCATTTAGAGGTTAGGCTTACTACTTTGTCTTTTGATAAAGCTTATACTCATCAGTACCTATAGAAAGAACATTCTAATCCTTTTGGGGGAATCTGTCTATGAAGAGGATTCTCCTTTCCTTTACCTCTTCATGTCTCACTCTAAAGGGTTAGGTACTCCTAAGAAATTTCTATAGTTATGCTTTTATAGGCTTAGGCTGCTGGAGGACAATCTGACCACTTCTTACTTTCCTTTCGAGTTCTATAACCTGGCACAGCAACATTCTATATCTCCTGCTATTCGCTTTTCACTTAAGCCTAACTGACAAAGTACAACTACATCTGTTTCCTCAGCTTCCTCTTGTGTCTTCTGTCTTCTTAAAACCAGATAGCTGCTCACGCTGAGCCAGGCTGTGCTTCTGGTTCTGCTGGAGGTTCCTTCTTGTTAAAGGGGAGGCTTTCCTCTCCACTGTCACTAAATCCATGAGGGATTCCTGAAAATACCACCGAACAACTTGAGCAATCATCTACTCCATCTTCAATCTGGTCCAGGAGTCAATGACTTGATGTAATCTGCTGTGTTTCCTTAGATTGAAACCTTTTAAAACTAATTTGAATAATATCTGATGTACTATTTCATAAGTAGAATTAATTGGAATGCATGGATAATAGGGACCGAAATTATTTTTTTAGGAAATGCTTTTAGGCAATTGAGTTGTAAGTTTGAACAATATAAATTAACTTATTAACAGACAAGGTTCTGAAACGAACTTCTCTAGTTTAAAAAAAAGTGCTGACATTTAATGTCTGAGCTAAAGTAATTGAGACCTTTCAAACCATGTAAAAACTATTTTTACATGGATTGTTGTATTTGTATAAACCTATAAAATTCAGCTAAAAACAAACCTGTTAGGAGGAAACAGAAACAAAGAAAGAGGAGGATTGGTGCACACACCTTCCCCAAATATGCTTTCCTTCTTTTAGCTTTCAGACTTAGTTAATATCCCGCTGCATGCTTGCCAAAACTGTCCATATCCCTGATTGTGAGGATGTCTGTTCAAATCTCTTTAATTGTACAAATTTTCTTTTAGATAAAATTTTAGACTTTGACTTTTAGCAAAATTTGATTTGTTTCCTGCTTTCAGTAATAATGAAAAATTTCACCTCCCTTCATGTTCTGCTTTTTAGCATTTCAGGGGGTTGAGCTTTACAAGCGTTCAAAACTTTTCACACCTTAACAAATTTAAAAGAAAGACCAGTTCTCTCAAAATGTCTAGTTTATAATGCTATCAACATGTTTCACTGCTGTTCTTTTTATTCAGTTTTGTTTTCAGTTCCAAACATCACATTTGGAATTGCGGCCCAAAAGGTTAGGTTAGGTTCTACAGACCATATCAACAACATTTTGTAAGATTCTGGTCAGACATATTCAGAACACAGTTAATGTCTAGAGCACCACTGTTGTTAACATTTTTTCCAGTCCGTTTCACTGTGCTTATTTTTGTAGTTATTGTTCGCTGCTGCTGTCAGTGAATTAAATATGAGGCAGCCATGTTCGATTTTCAAATTCAGGTCAGTGAGAAACTTCCAATTCTGAACTTCCACCATCGTAGACCACATTGACCTCATCAATTCAAAGAGACTTTTGTGGCAATATGTATTGAAAAACTAAATACCCATTAAAAGACTGGTGAGTTGTAAATAACTGTCTCTGTATTGATGAGTATCTCAAAATTATATAAATCCACATTTGTTATTTGACTGAAGACAGATAAAAGTTGCTTTTATTCAACGGTTATTTAAGCATACAACTTTTATCTCCAATGTTTGATTTATGTCTTCCTCTTCAGTGTAGATGAACGTAAATAGTTATGATGGGTCATATTTGGCCTTTAGTTTTGAAACATCTTTCAACAAATTTCCCAAAGTCCAAATCCTATATTCTTTTAAAAAAATCTCTCAGTGTGGCAGATCCAGGGAAAAATAATATAAAACTGGATACATTAATTTTCTACTGGGTAAAGGCAGTTATTGTAGCCAGAATACCAACATAGTGTCCAGTTTGCTCTAACTTCATTGACCAAACATGGCTGGCCCCCAGCTTCTCTGTTAGTAAAGATAAACAAGAATAGATGCATTGCATCTGTAAACAAGTCTTCCCTCATTGACTCACGGGACACTTTAGGTTAAATAATGTAGTGAATTTAATGTTTGTCAGAAGGACGCTAGTCCGATACACATGAAGACAAGCTTTCTCAGTTCATACACATTCATAAAAGTATGGTGACTGTAGAGCTGAGTAGTCCCCAACAGTGAGCGATATAACAATAACTGTCATCATCTTCAGCAAGATGGCTGGAAATAAGACTAAATGTTTCAGTGAAGAAGATATGGTTAAAATTACTAAGTGCTTGTAAACAAGTAAGATATCATTTTAGATTGTCGATGAGAGCACTTGGTGAGACCCTGCTCTGTTTGCACTCCGGCTTCCATACATCTCATCATTTCAGCAGACAGAGCTTTTATTAGATAGTTCAGGAAACAAAGTCAGTTCCTGCTGAGTCCACGCAGTCTAGGATCCTGACCTGCGTCTGTGTCCAAAGGTCACGTGGCAGGAGCAGTGAGTGTGCGCAGTAACCGCATCACCTTCAGTCTGGTGGTGATGGTGCGTTCAAGTCTACCTCGGATTTCGGATGGGGATTGACGTCACACCCGAGTTAACAGCTTTCCGGTGAAGGAAGTTGGAGAAGTAGGGATTCCAATATGGCGACGCCCGGGACGGCCGTTGTTTTGTTCGTTCTCTCAGAAAACAAACGAAAAGTATCAAGTGAAAAAGACGCAGAATATATTTGCGTGTCCTGTCGTCACTTCTACAAGCCTGGCTGGACCCAACCGTCGGAACTAAGATAGTTCTCCAGCGTTCTAACAGCCAACTCCGGCTCCAGGGTCTTGAAGGTGGTTTTTTTCTGACTTAAGGGTCGGAGGTCAATAGTTCTGGGTAGGAATGGAACTCCCCATCCTGGTTGCCTGCAGGACCGGATCCAGGAGCGCTCAGTAGGCCTGGACCTGGTTCGGCAGCAGCTGGCAGCCGCTGCTCACATGGCTCATCACCTTCTGCTTGAGCTGGGCCACCTGCTCCCGTAGCACGCTGGCCGTGGACGCCAGCTCCGTGTTCTGCGTCTTCAGCGTTTTCACTTTCTCCTCCAGCCGGGAGATCCTCTCCAGCTTCCTCTTGCGACACTTGGAGGCGGCCACCCTGTTCCGCAGCTTTTTCCTTTCCGCCTTGATGCGCTCCTGGTTGTCCATGTCGATCGGAGAGAGTGGCGGGCTGTCCCCGCAGCTCTGCATGTCCGGCACCGTCTGCGGTTCGTCCTTCATCGCGCTGACTGAGTGCTGAAGCCGCGACAGCGCCGCGGCTGCCGCCTGCTGCTGCGCGCCGGCCGCGTGGCTCGGCGGCGGCGGGAAAGGGATGGTGCTCGTGGGGAAGGCGATGGCTGGGGCGGCCGCGGCGTAGCCGTTCAGGGTGGTGTAAACGGGGAGCTCCGACAGCTGGAGCCCCGCGGGTCCACCTCCGCCGGGCGGTCCCAGCAGATCCAGCCGCTCCACAGAGCTGCAAGCCGCGTCGGTCAGCTGGTTCTGCTTGTGAAGATCCTCGAGCGCCTTGACGAAGCCTTCCGCGAATTCTTGCTCCTGCTGGATAATGAGCCGCTCCAGATCTGATGAGCCTAGTTTGGGTCCCAGATCCGTGTCCCGGAGCGGGTTCGGCTTCATTTCTGAGTTCTGGTCCTGCTGGATCAGGCTGATCTCCTTCTTCATCATGGTGCTGCTCAGGCTGCTGACTACCGGGTAGAGGCTCTCTTCCATTCTACAGCCTCACATGAGGCCATTCACTCCGGAGGAAGGGAAGTTCAGTCTTGTCTCTGTCAGCCCTCAACTTAAGGCGGTGCGCCTCAGGGCTCCGATGCGTCTGCTCTGCGCGCCTGTGACATTGTCTTCTCCTGAAGGCACGTCTGCTATGCGCGGAGCCAGACCTTGCTTGTGTTCTACCCCCAAAAATTCCATTATGTCACTCCAGAGCACAGAGATTGGCCGAAAATTATCTTGGTTTCCGGTTCAATTTGAATAAGGGGCTGAGCCGGGTTTTATTGCCATGGAGACCAAGGGTAAACTACAAACAGTGCAATGCATTGTGGTTTGATGTCATATCATAAAAAAACGCAGGGTGGCCAGAGAACTGGGTGGGGAAGGTGTGAGAGGTCTAGGAAAGAAAGAACACAGGAGCAGACACCAAAATGTTTACTTGGCTTAACTTAAGACACAATAGAACAGAATAGAACAACATACAGAGAATGCTCTGTCAATTGTTTAGACCGCCTTATGTAATAAAAACAGGACTTGATATGCCAGACTGCGTCTACAGTCCCTCCTTTCCTGTTACTCCTTCAGGATACATTCTAACATTCAGCTTTTACACAACAGAGAAAAAAAGGAGGTGGTTCTAAAACTTCAAGTGGGCGTAAAGTTAAAAGGGGAAGGAAACACTGACTGTAAGATGGGGAAACCAGTGGAAAGGCTGCTGCACTGCAATGTGCCACAAACACCCCAGGTTTTCTTCACTTGTGTCTGACAATCTGACCAAAGGCTTTATGATTCACAATTGTCTTGCTGCTGCAATTGCATTCAACTCCAACTCCAAACATCCACACGTCAAGCAGAAACACAAATAATGAAAACTGCAGCAAAAATAAAAGGGAATTAAGCAATCTATTAGGTGTAAAAACTGGGGGGATTCTGATGGATTTTGTAAAAATAGCTACTCAAGGATTGAGTAACTGTTGATGTCATGTGAAGGAGATTTTTAAAATAAAATAAAGTTCTTACAGTTTGCCATGTATTTATTAGAACATGGTAAATTACTTCCAGTAGTGTTTAGTGTATTTTCTCAATCTCCAAAGGCTTAAAGGAAATGACATTAAAAACTCTAAAGTTTGTATTCAAATAAGTCTATCCTCAACATAAACTGTAGATTTGTTTCTGGTGAGTTTTTAATTAAAACCAGATTGCCCTTTATTCCATGACGTTACCCACAGTGTATCCGGGAAGTTTCCTCAAATCAGAGTAGCAATACTTCATAATAACGTTACTCGAGTCTGAGTAAAATGTACAGTGAAGTTGAGCTACTACTAAAAGTGTATTTTTTCCAAAAAGGTGCTTAGGAAAATTTACTTACTTTTGGCTAGTTCATAACTCGAGGTATGATATTAAAAGATAATGAAAACAAAATGAACATGTTCAGTTTCCTACAAAAGACTGGAAAAGTATCTGGTTTTTCCATTGGAATAATACAATTACCTTTTGGAATTTGTATTTCTAAAATGGATATATTTGCATACATCCCTAAGGTTTTCACAGTACAAGGATCTTCTTGATTTTATCCTGTAACAACCACACACCACGAACTTCTTTCTGATAAGTGCAGCTTGCATTTATCCCAGTCCACCTGAGTTGAGAGATTGTAGTTTACGGTAAGTTTACGTTATGAGAAGCTTGTTGGAAATCCTCTTTTACCATGTGCACAAATTGACCATTCCCACAAAGTAACACAAACTACTGGAGGACAACTGTAAAGAATCTTTGTCAGATGGTGCCACCTTTTTATAATTGGTTTTAAGTCAGGACTTTGACTGGGTCATTCTACGCGTGAATATGCTTTTACCTTACTTGCTGCTAATGTAGCTCTTATCCAGCCGCATGGTTTTTTCCTCATCTAAAAAGTTTTTTACAATATTGTTCTATAATTAGTTAAATCCATAGTTTATTATTTTCAGAAATCTTTACATTCAAAAAAAAAAAGCACCCCAACCGCATTAATCTTTTCCATAAATGGTATTTTCCATGTTACCCATTTGTTTATCTGAGTAGATTAATCAGTTCAATTTAATACCTATAATCTTCTATATAATTCATAAAATATATCATCTCAATTTCAAATGATCCTACTTATCAAACAGTGAATCAAGTTCAATTACTAATTAAAATTAGTTTACAATCTAAGGAAATCCAGCAGATTATGTCGAGTTATTGACTTCCAACATTCACTCCTCCAGGACCAGCATGCACAGACAGTAGATGATACCTTGACTTTACAGCAATCCCTCATACTGAGCATTTAGCGACAGTAGAGAGGAAAATCTTCCCTTAACGAGGATAAACCTTCAGCAGAACCAGAACCTTGCTCAGTTTAAGAAGGCTTCTGTGACGACCGACTGGAGGATTTAGGAGACTGAGAACACAAAAAGAAGCAGAGAAACTGATGTAGATGTGATTTCTATGCTGAAAGAAAAACAAAAAGTTAATCAATGGAGATAAAGAATGTTGAGTTGCTAGCAGTATTATTACAGCTGATATCCTCCTCGAGGAAGGTGTGACAGCTACTAGAAGGCAAGACCAGGTGTAGCTTTTTAGTAGAGAATGATAATTTGAACTGGTTTTGGTACTGCAGAACCTGGTCTCCTTACATCTGCTGAGTTGACCATAAACAAAACAGTCTATAGTAAATTCAGCTGTCTGACTGTTACGTTTGACCTAAACCAAGTTGTAGAACAGCACAAAAACAAGTAAGAGAAACTATAAAAAAGTGGGTAAAAAAAAGAAAAGCATCTAAATGTTCCAAAGCTATTCTACTATTATCTCAATACTTGATACGTTCCTAGATTTGGAGTAATTATCCACTAAGTTTACTTTATTTGATGCATTGTGCTCCTTTAATTTCCACACTCTGACTGTCTGTCAGCACAGCAACATGTAGGGGAAAAGCAAAGATACTTCGCTCTATACTCCAGTCAGAAAAAACTGCAGGACTTTTTCTGGAATCTCATCAGAAGAATTTTGAACCACAGGAATGTTTAAATGTAATTTTTAAAAGCGCCTGCTTATGGCTTAAATTAACTACTACTGCGTACAACATGAAGTAACATTTAAAATGTTGTATTGGTCTTACTATTTAGTAAAGACCAGAAAAACTGGAAAGACTCAGTATGAACCAGGATCGAATGTATTTCTCTGTGGTGGAAACTGCAGCTGAATATTGTTATTCCACGCATACAGAGAGAAGACGTCAGCAGACTGTCTGCATCAGCACCAAGGAGTAGAGAGAGGAGATCATTAGTTTCCATGGAAACAGTGACAATATTGGTGACGCAAGGCAAGATAGACGTAGGAAGGTGAACGGGTTAAGGGAGAGGAGGGAGCACCTTCAGTAAGGTAGGCAGTAGAGCCATAAAAGGTGAGAAGTGTGATTCACAAGGGCAAATCCATCCGCCCGTCTCACTGTTAACATGAAAGGTAGAAATTCTCCAAATTTCCATGCAGAGTATATGTGTGTATTTTTCCCAGTGCTGTGTCCAGAATGTGTGAGTCATTCTTCATCCCGTGGGTGTGGATCTCCACGTGAGCGGAGAATAGAAGGTGAGCTGTTCCTTTGAGACATTAGCTTAACTCTGATAACAGAAACATGCACAAAAAAATAGTCCTTTTTACTCAAGTAATGGACTGTGTCTGAGCTTGTAAATAAGGGATTCTGTTCTCTGCCAGAGATCTGTGCTTTGAATTTAAGTCCCTCTTTGGAGAGAGAAACTCTCCGGCACTGCTTGCGAGGCAACGCCCTCAGTTATATTCACACCCTTTCAGTGCTCACAGTGAAACCAGTCAATAACTCAACTGTAACAGCTGGCATGGTGTTACATGCCCGACGGTGGATTGCCATGACAACATCTCATTAACAAAAAGGTGCTTGTTCAGTACAGACATTTTGTGGACCCATGAGACTTTTCCAATAAATTTTAATATGTTAATATGATACCAGCATTTTATGTGCTTTCAGATGTTTTGTAGCTAAAATACTAGGAATATTATGCTTTCTCTGAGCTGTTTTGTTGTCCACAGTGGTCGGTCAACTGATGCTAATAAACCTCTTGGAGAACTTCCGTTTAGATTATTTCAGCAAGATAGGGTTCATTCAGGCTATATTCTTGGGCAATGTTTGAATCCATATGCTTCTCGCTATTGTTCTCTCAGGCCTTAAATGGGTTTGGATCTGCAGGAAATACATTTCGCAGCTGTTGCCAGATACGAACAGATTAACTAATTGGGTTTTGGATCTGTTCACTCATTGTTTCCAGGACTGGAACTAAACAAGGTGGAATTTAGTTTCAGTTTGAACTCTAGTAGTATCTGCCTAAGAAACTACTAGCTTCTTTAAACACAGTCTGAAAATACAATTGCTTACTGACACTTTCCTATAAAGTTAACAATAGTTTATTATTTAATCATCATGTCTTAACTATTTTTGTATATAAAAACAGGTTGTTTCTATTTGTATGCGGTTAAAATGTTATATTATTTTCTGAAAGAACTCTCTTTAACTTGTATTTAAATGTGTTATTTTGCTGCCTTTGGTGTATTATTTAAAAATGCTTGAATTAAAACAAAGTTCAATTTCCATCTGTTTTACCTCCCAGAAATAGCTCAATTGTGTCTTTGGATAATTGTCATTTAAAAAACATAATGAACAACAGAACATCTCCAGACACCAGATGGCAGTGCAGTCCACTCATAC
>JAVLVB010000860.1:0-38960 GCA_032876305.1 Orestias chungarensis | reverse complement strand
CAGGCTGAAAACAGCCTTATTTAACTGTGCATATAGCAACTGAGTACTATTACTATTATTATTATTTCATTTTTATTTTATTTCTTTTAAATTCAAAACTGATTTTATTGTTTCATTTTCTGATCTTTTTTCTTATGTAAAGCACTTTGAATTGTCTTGTACACGAAAATGTGCTATACAAATAAACTTGCCTTGCCTTCATTCATCCTCTATCTAGGTGATAGAGGATGAACCTAATGGTGACTCATTGGAATTGATCAGCTAGATTTTTGTGCCACGTTTGACAAACTTTCTCTGAATGTGTTTTTAAACTTGGCTCTGTCCTTATTCTGTTTACAGTTCAAAATAACACTTGCAGGATAAACGTCTCTATTGTCTTAGTGAACGCAGCTGCCTTCTTCCTCAGCTACCCGGAAGCGGAACTCGATCCACGGCGAGCCTCTTCCTCCAGAGCCCCTCTCTGTCATCGTCCTGTCTCCGCGGCCGGGAATCACTCTGGGATAAGCGACCCTGCACGGAATACTGTGGAAGCGGCAGGGACAGCGCAGAGAAGCTGCAGAACCATGAGCGTGGAGGCGTACGGGCCGAGCTCGCAGACCCTGACGTTTCTGGACGCCGAGGAGTCGGAGCTGCTGGGAGCGGACACTCAGGGCTCCGAGTACGACTTCACCGACTTCACCGTGCCGAGCCAGACGCAGACGCAGGGCCAGAGCCCCAGCCAGGCAGAAAACCAGGTGGAACAACGTTGTTTGTGCTGTGGAGCCTCCTGCTGCGTTAGCTGCTGTTAGCTAGCAGCCCAGAAGACGAGGCTAGCTGCTCTGCTTCACAGTTAGCATGGCAGAAGTTCAAAGCTGGACCAGACTGCTAGACGTTGCTCTGCTGGTTTCCTGTTTATCTTTCATTTGACCTTTCAGGACAGTCAGTGTTTTTACTGTAGCTATGCTAATACATGAAGAACCAATAAGATGTCCTTCGTATTTGTTTCTGCTTGTGTTGCTCATGATTCCTCCATCCCTATGGTCTCCTCAGCTAAACGGTCCAGATGTGGTGCTGCAGAATGGTGATGACCCCGCGGTTAAAGCTAGCCAGCTCCTGGCAGAGTTGAACTTTGAGGAAGATGAGGAGGATGCTTTCTATAGCAAGGACCTTCCTTCACACGCTTGCTGGTAAAAGACCTAAAAGTTTCATGCTGGGTTGGAAGCCAAACATTTTTGAGCTCTAGTTTGAAACTTTGGGTCCTTGAATGAAGCTGTTATGCTGTGGGAGTAGGAACAAAACATTCTCTGCTCAAAAAACCAGACATGGATGGATCTCTCCTTCATCCATTCTTTTCTATTTCTTATTAAAAAGCGTTTTTTAACTTTGGGTTCTTGATGCCTCTTGTAAAAGTAATAATGATGCTGTCGTATTACGCCGGCAGCAGCAACCCTTCCTTGAACATTTCCTTACGATCACACAGCTGGTCTTGAGTTAGATTATTCGCTACAAGCTAAATGCAACTCGGCACTGCTTGCTTCAGCCGTTGTTAACGTCCAGATTTACCATGGCTGGCTTCTACTGATGCAACCCGTCACGTCAATAATGTAGAAATCAGATTAACAGGCTGCTTGCTGATGCTTTGAAAACTGTCTATCTATCTTTTTTTAGTAAAAAATCTGACAGTTGCATAAATCAGATTTTTCTTTCTTGGGTGACAGACTTAGATGTGGGTCACAAATGCCTGCTTGTGTGCTCTTAGCCTTAATGTCCATTTAATCACAGGAACTTATGCAATTATTATCAACGTGACAAAGGATGACTGGATTTTTGTTTGTGCCTAAAGCAATAAGTGCATCTAAACCACAGGCATGAGAAGCTGCATATGTGTTGGGCCAGCTCTGTTCGCTTGTATAGTTTATCAGAAAGAACACAGACATTAGCATGTCTGCCCATTTTTTAAATAATTCTATATCTTCATGTTTCTTTAAACAAGTTGCTGAAGAAGAATAAAAGCTTATGTTTTTATTTTACTTATTTTACTTATTGATTATTTATAACATTATTATTATCAATTCTGTAACACTCAGTGTCAAAAATGCGCTTGTCTGTTATTCTGTTATTGAAGTTTCACATGTGACCGCTGAGTTTTCTGCCTTTCTTTTTGCATTTCTCTAGTTATTGTGGGATTCACGATCCAGCCTGTGTGGTCTACTGCAACACCAGCAAGAAATGGTTTTGCAACGGCCGTGGAAACACGTCTGGCAGGTACAGTATAGTGCAGAATCACAACCGACAAGATCCTGGCATACTTAAATTAGGTATTATCCTTAGAAACTGGAATATATTCAGAATTGGAATGCAAACTGTTTACCTCACTTTAACTTGTGTCAGCTACAAACTTTACAGTACTTTACAGTGCAAAGTAGCTGATGATAATAGATCAGTGAAACTAAAAGGTTAGCTGGCTTATATCATTAATAATAGAAGAGCCAAAATACTTATTGGTACTCTGGAGGAGCTCCACAGCTCAGGTGGGACAATCCTTCAATTGAACAAGTATTAGCTAGAAAAAAGTGGGGAGCAGAAAGTTATGCTACGCTCACACCGAATGCGTCTGGAGCGTCAATACCATCCAGTTTACATGCAAAGTCTATGTAGACGCACGTCTAGGAGCATCAAAGTCTCGTGGCACATCTCTAGCGCGTGGGGCGCATCTCTAGCAGCGGGTTTGGAATGTCATACACTCCAAACACTCGAAACTCTAAAGTTGGGAAATCTGAACTTTTGCTACTGGATGCTTGAGTATCATTCAATCAGAGACCCTGGCGTGTGAAACTAAGACTACGTTCACACAGCAGGCATATGTGAACCATCAGAAAAATCAGATTTGTGCCATTTAATATTTGAAGCGTGTCTCGTTATTTCTGTAAACATCACGCTGCTGTGTCACTTTGGGGTTGTTGACCATTCATGCAACCATCTTTTGGGTTGTAAAGTAGTAGCATGTACCACTACAAATGAAAATCTGAATTTGAAAAATAATTGGAATTTAGCGTCAGGACCTGCTGCGAATGTAGTCTAGTAAAATATGAAGGAAAGCTGCAGTGTGTGAACAGCTCGCCTACCTTGCATGCAGCAGAGAGGTAATTTCCTGTTCTCTATGCCATCATTTTCCTTCTCTCCACCTGCAGCCACATCGTGAACCACCTGGTTAGAGCTAAGTCCAAGGAGGTTATGCTGCACAAAGATGGCCCTCTGGGAGAGACTGTGTTGGAGTGCTACAACTGTGGCTGCCGCAATGTCTTCTTGCTGGGTTTCATCCCAGCCAAGGCCGACTCCGTGGTGGTGCTGCTGTGCAGGTATACTGCTCACACTGCTCTCGGAAATTCCCAAACGTAGACTCACTTCTGAAGAACACTCATTTTTGTCCGAATGAAACCCAGACAACCATGCGCCAGCCAGAGCAGTCTGAAGGACATCAACTGGGACAGCTCACAGTGGCAGCCACTCATCCAGGACCGCTGCTTCCTTGCCTGGCTGGTTAAGATCCCCTCGGAACAGGAGCAGCTCCGTGCTCGGCAGATCACTGCCCAACAGATCAACAAGCTGGAGGAACTGTGGAAGGTAATGTTAGCTCTGCTGTCCAACAGTCATGTCTCTGCAATACCTCTTCTTTGCATGTAATAAGGTATGTCTAGACAGCTGGATGGGTTGCAAATGTCCTACTCAGACTGTTTATTTTTGTGTGCTTAATTACATTATTCAGCCTATTATACTGTTTTTCCTCTTTTCTATTTTTTTCTCTTTTCCCTTCCTGTTCTGCTTTAACTTGTCTGTCAAAGACTACCCTGTTCAGTTGCCTAGCAGCTGAAGCTAAACCGTTCCTAAGGCTTTTTTAGGATGTGGACATGCAGCTAAAATGAGAAGCGCAGTTGCATTGCGAGGATTGTGCAGCTCCTTTAATTAAGTGTTTATGCCGGATGACTTTTGTATTTTTCTTAACAGGAAAATCCCACTGCAACTCTGGAGGACCTGGAAAAGCCCGGAGTTGATGAGGAGCCACAACATGTTCTCTTGCGTTATGAGGATGCCTATCAGTATCAGAACATCTTTGGTCCTCTTGTGAAGCTGGAGGCTGACTATGATAAGAAACTGAAGGAGTCTCAGGTGAACTGTCATACATTAACTGTTTGGTTTATATATGTTATCAAAGTATTTTTTAGGAGTCTTTGGTTAGTCGAATATTCATCTTTATTTCCTATAATTTTCGTTTTGCACATCTCAACTAAAGTGTTTCCCATTCACTTTTCTTTAATAGACTCAAGAAAATATAACTGTCAGATGGGATCTGGGTCTGAATAAGAAAAGGATAGCTTATTTCACCCTTCCAAAGACTGACTCTGGTAACTATTTAAAATTATGTTGCAAATTTGTACCATCTTCACATACATATTTATTCATATGAAAGTTAAAGTTTAAATTATATTATGAACTCTTCACTTGGACCTGTTGTTTTATTTCTTTTATTTAGATATGCGACTGATGCAGGGTGATGAAATCTCCCTTAGATATAAAGGAGACCTAGCCCCTCCATGGAAAGGAATTGGACATGTCATTAAAGTCCCGGACAGTATCCTTCTGACTGTTAACACTCTTAATCAGGTTTCAAACCCGCAGTGGGGGAACACGGATGTCTTCTGACATCTAGTGGCAACTGTGGAGAAATACTTAAACTAAGCAACCCTGTAATTTACACAAACCATTTTTCTTCTGCTTTAAATTACTGATGATCTTATTTTGCTAATTGCAAACAAAACTTGTAATGTTCTTCCCGCTTCCCATTTTGTCCTGACATTTAAATTCCATGAAATTATACCAAAATGTATTGCAGCAATGAGACAAACTCGGGAAGTCTTTATTTGTATGGCAATGCCAAGATTTTTGTTGTGAACTAAATAGACCCATGGTAGCTAAAATGTAGATGTGTAGGTTTGGTGATTCCTTGACCTTTTCTCCTAGATTACGGCGATGAGATTGCTATTGAGCTTCGGAGCAGCGCTGGAGCACCGGTGGAGATCCCTCACAACTTTCAGGTTGACTTTGTGTGGAAGTCGACATCTTTTGACAGGTATTCACGTAAAGCTGTATCTTGTGTCCTGTTGTTATGAACATTATAAAAAACAGTGTTAAAGCTATGTTTTTGTGCCTCGATTCTAAAGAATGCAGAGTGCCCTGAAAACATTTGCTGTGGATGAGACCTCAGTGTCTGGTTATATCTATCACAAGTTGCTGGGTCATGAGGTGGAGGATGTGGTCATTAAATGCCATCTTCCTAAACGCTTCACTGCTCAAGACTTGCCTGACCTCAACCACTCTCAGGTGACTTTAACAAACACTAACACTAATATACATATTTAACATTGTTGGTTGTTAAATTTTTTGTTTCTTTTGTGTGTTTAAATGAAAGTGGTTTTCTTTTAATGCAGGTTTATGCTGTAAAGACAGTGTTACAGCGCCCCCTCAGTCTGATCCAGGGTCCCCCTGGCACAGGGAAAACAGTCACCTCAGCCACCATAGTGTACCACCTGGCCAGACAGGGAACTGGGTAAGAAACTACTGTATCTTAATGGGGAGACTGGTTTTTACCGTAATAAAATGCTCAAATTTAAAAAAAATATAAATAAGACTTTTTCTAAGGAATTAATAGGCGAGCATTCCTGTTTTCCAACTTTGCATCTTCCAGGCCAGTGCTGGTGTGTGCTCCCAGTAACATTGCTGTTGATCAGCTGACTGAGAAAATTCACCAAACGGGTCTCAAGGTAGTGAGACTTTGTGCCAAAAGCAGAGAAGCCATAGATTCACCTGTGTCCTTCCTGGCTCTGCACAACCAGACCCGTAACATGGAGAGGTAAAGCACAAATAACATTCACTGTTTCAGTCTCTAGTGATGACGGGCTGCTCCTGGATGATACAGGTTTTCTCTTCGGTCCGCCTTCCACTTTGACTCACATTCATGGCTTTAAGTTCACTCTGGTTTATATCGGCAGCATGCCAGAGCTCCAGAAACTCCAGCAGTTGAAGGACGAGACCGGAGAACTGTCGTCCTCTGACGAGAAGCGCTACAGATCTCTGAGACGCACTGCTGAGAGAGAGCTGCTAATGGTATGATTGTTTGGAACATGTGGGACATTCTAAGTTGTTATTAAAAAATGTTTTTTTTTTTAAAGAAATGAGCTGATGAAAAATGAAGCCTGTGTTTGTCTCACCCAGAACGCTGATGTGATCTGCTGCACATGTGTTGGAGCAGGTGATCCCCGTCTGGCTAAAATGCAGTTCCGATCAATCTTGATTGATGAAAGTACCCAGGCCACAGAACCAGAATGCATGGTGCCTGTAGTTCTTGGGGCCAAACAGGTAAGAGCTTGTAAAACTAAAAAAAATAACACAGCAGGATCACTAGTAGAAGCATGCTATGTGTTCCAGTGCTAAATTTTATAATTTTGTCTTTTTATAGCTGATTCTGGTGGGTGATCACTGCCAGCTAGGACCTGTTGTAATGTGCAAGAAGGCAGCTAAAGCAGGCTTGTCTCAGTCTCTGTTTGAGCGTCTGGTGGTTCTTGGCATCAGGCCAATCCGTCTGCAGGTTCAGTACCGCATGCATCCGGCTCTCAGCGCATTCCCTTCTAACATCTTCTATGAAGGCTCCTTGCAGAATGGTGTCACAGCAGGTAAACTGATGTTATAATTCATCTTTACATTCAGGTAAAACACAGTCAGTTCACCTTGAACTTATACCCCAAAAAATGTAACTGCAGTTACCTTAATATTTAAAGATCTCCTACCTGCAGTGACTAAAACAAAAATTTCTAATTAATCCAAACAGCATATTTTTGGAGACATTTAGAATTCAGTCTAACCATGTTAACTGCTAACATTAAATCTACCAAGCTTAATATTTTGTGTTCCTGATCAGCCAACATATGTTCACAAGACGACTTTGTTATGTACTGTACCTGAGATACGGTGAGAAACAGCAGCGCCTGATAGCAGTCTTCACCACCGGAGTGAAACACAACACATGGGACGTTAAATCAGCATTGTGAAAGCTAAAAATGCTTTACTCCATGTTTAAAGTTGTAGGAGACTGCAGTGTGTGGCATACTCTCCTCTTATTGGTCACTCCATTTAATGCGACGGCATCTAAGTCCAACATTGTTTAACTTGTGTTGCTTCACTAGTTCACCTGCACAACTTTGCCAATCGCTACCCTGGAGGAGTAAGGCGATTGTTGTCTCATTGCGCAAGTTCCAGGGAATAAGATGATGTACTACCACATATGGAAGTGGCACTAATCAGATTTTTTGAGGGAAGTAAATGGATTAGAATTGGGCCAATTATACTACAGTGGATATATAAGATGTCACATATGGGCAAAAACACAAGATTTGAGGCGCGTTTGCCTGCTGTGTTAATTTGGTCGACTAAATGAATATAAATTAGGAATAGTTTTTTATCTTATTTTCTGTGTTGTTCATCCTTGATGATTACAAATATTCAGATAATCATCTTTATCCTAAAAAACGTGTGTTCTAAATTATTTAGGACAGAACTTTTAGAAGTTGGATGAAAGACACTGGATGTGGTTCTGTTCCATTTTTCTCCGTCTACAGCTGACCGGGGGAAAAAAGGCTTTGATTTCCAATGGCCACAGCCTGATAAGCCTATGTTCTTCTATGTGACCCAAGGCCAGGAGGAGATAGCGAGCTCTGGTACTTCCTATCTTAACAGGTTTGGATATTTTTCAGTTATGCTTTAACAAGATGATCTTTACTAGTGTAATTCTGTAAAATGTAAATGAATTGTGCAATAATGTAGTTTTATTAATTATGAATTACTTGCAGTTTATTTGTGCATATATTACATTATCAACACCATGAAAAAACATCAACAGCATTTATATTTGAAAATGCAAAAGTAAATCCTCCCTGACCTCCTGACCCTTCTTCCTTTCTAAGATGATGCTGCAAGTTCATTTTAATAGATGAGGAGGCTGAAGAGGAGAGCGGGGATTTATTTTGTGGATTAAATAATGAATTTTTAATAATCCATCTTATTTTAAGATGTCTTTGACTTTATTTCAGAACTGAGGCTGCCAATGTGGAGAAAATAACCACAAGGTTACTGAAGGCCGGGGCTAAACCCGATCAGATTGGGATCATTACTCCATATGAAGGACAGCGTTCCTACTTGGTCCAGTACATGCAGTTCAGTGGATCCCTCCATTCCAAGCTCTACCAGGTGAGCTCCACCTGGTGTTTAACTCCAGGATTCCTACATGGTGTTGGAAAAGTCTATCAGACCTGGATAAGCATAAATAAAAGGAAATTAGATAAATGCATTTGCACTAACTCATGTTATTCCTAATTCTACTTTTAGGCAGGTAAAAATACAGATCCGTTCCTAAATTTCTAGTTACAAAATACCGATATAAGAATCTAAACAGGACCATTTCAATATTTTGAGGATGAATAATGAATTTATACTGGGAATGTAGTTATTTATCTTATATTTTGCCATTTTAATGCTATTATTTGCATTAATTAAGGACAAGTTTTCCTTCTGTGTTTAAAAGCATGGACCACTTAAAAAAATTATTATTCAAAATCTGTAGGAAAAGGTTGGAATAATACTGGTGAATATTGCAAGGTGTGACGTATGCCGTGTTTTTCTTTTGCTTTATACTCAATGTGATCTGTAGCATTTGTGAAAGTGCCCTTTGTCTCCAGTTTGAGCTTTTGCTGCTATGAAACTCTGTCCTGACGGCTCAGAACTTTGTCCAAAATGTATTAGTAAACAGTTGATATTGAATATATTATGCTTCAAATATCGCTTCTTTACGATATTAATATTCCACACACTGGTATTTTGATGACAATATAGTTCCAAGATAATGTGCATCGCTAATTTTGACTAATATTCATTTGATTTTTGCTATTTGAAATGATTATTTTATGTATGACATACTATAGTTTAATTGTTAAATTACATTTGATCGTGCGATGATCTGGTAGATCGTGTTAGAATTCAGGTCTACAACAGTGGTGACCTTTTATCATGTGATTGATCAGCCATCCATCCATTTTCTGTACACCCTTGTCCCTGTTGGGGTCGGATGGGTCTGCTGGTGCCTATCTCCAGCTTACAACGGGCGAGAGGCAAGGGTACACCCTGGACATGTCGCCAGTCCATCGTAGTCACTATAGCCCTAATCATTTCATTTGTCTCACCATGAAAATCTTTGACGTCGTAAATGAGAAGTTTTCAGCATCACTTTGATTCACTTAAGAACTGAGGTTGATTAAACTTTGTTTTGTATCTAAGCTAGCAAAGGTGTTGGTCATTCAGCACAATTGGTAAACTAGTTTTAAATACAACTGGCAATGCAGCCAAACAGTTAAACATACATACATTAATATACCAGAGGGAACAATAGCCAAACTCTCATTCCCCCTTTCTGAAGGAGGTGGAAATAGCCAGTGTGGATGCCTTCCAAGGCCGAGAAAAAGACTTCATCATCCTGTCGTGTGTGAGAGCCAATGAGCATCAAGGAATCGGTTTCCTCAATGATCCGAGACGTCTTAATGTTGCGCTCACCAGGGCCAGGTATGGCAACACTACTTTACACTGAAAACTCTGACTTTGCTTTGACTATTATTATTAGTTTCAACATGTTTGTTGTTTGGCTCTTTTAGGTTTAATGAATATGCTGCCTATTATTTATTTTACCTGTGATGCAGGTACGGTGTGATTATTGTGGGGAATCCTAAAGCCCTCTCCAAGCAGCCATTGTGGAACCATCTCCTACATTACTACAAAGAGCAGAAAGTCCTGGTTGAAGGCCCTTTAAACAACCTGAGAGAGAGCCTCATGCAGTTCAACAAGCCACGAAAGCTAGTCAACGCCATTAACCCAGTAAGTTAAATGTGTGTTCAGTGCTAACAGCCTTCACAATTTAAGTTTATAAGAAAAGCATTTAAATAGGATGCTTATAGAGCTAATGGTATGTGTTTGTTTTTTAGGGAGGGAGATTCATGAGCACAGCCATGTATGATGCCAGAGAGGCACTGATCCCTGGATCTGTTTATGATCGCAGCAGCAACGGTGAGAACTTCACCTACATTACAGACCTTCAACATAATGTAATGTTACGTTTTTAAATTGTTGGATACTAAGGCCCTGTTTACACAACAATTCATTTAAAACAGTACTTTTTTTTTTTCTACATTTCCTACATTGCCATTAGTTGGTGCTATGTTCTTTAAAATTTAACACCCGCATGTGTGGAAAAACCCCAGACTAATAAATGTTTTATGTGCCATAACGTGTTCCTATGGGCAGATGACGAGGTTCAGCTGCTGCTTAGTCTTTCATTCTGAAGTGAAAGACTATTAAATTCTAGGAAAACGTCACCTGGAAATCATCCCCTATGACATACGGGGACATCTACATAAATAATTGAAGTACAATCTGGGTAATAGGGAAGCAAATGGAAAATGCAGCTTTAACCAGAAGACTGCCATTAAAAGAAGCCCAGATCATTTCTTGTCATTCTGGTTTTTTTTTTTTCGTTTCTTTTTTTTAAATTTGGAAACGGATCATACGTAATACTTTCCAAATTATTTCTGCCACACTAAACATGAACTAGGCATTCTGTTAGAGAATGTTTATTTAATTTATTTTTGCGTGTGTTTTTCCCGTGTTGAGGTCAGGGAAGCAAACCTGTTCTACATAATCAATGCTGCAGATGCAGATATCCTCTGGCTTGTGATTTATTTTATTAAAACAAGGGCTGCACAATATCTAACCAATATATCCACATTGCAATATCAGTGTTGGCAATGTTTGTATTGCAAAGAACTTTTTGGACTGCAATAACTGTTTCATATGTTTTGCCAATTATGAACCAATATTTTTCATGGTGATGCAAGATTTAGCCAACAAGACTACTAGAGTATCATATCAGCAAACGCTCTGGTTGGACACAAAAGACCTTGCCAAAACTTTTAAAGGTCACATAGACAATGAAAGAAAACGTAATCATTTGTTTAAACAGCATCGCAAGATGTTCCAATATCGTTTGTATTTATAAAAAAGGACTTCATTTCCTTTTGAAGCATGTTTCTAAACTGTGTGCAATCTAGGATGCTGGCAGCCACCTCATTACAGTTTGTCCTGGATGTTTGACGTAGTTCTTATTGGCTGTGTGACAACAGTAATTCGATACTTAGCAAAAGTCGTTTGAAAGTGTAATAAACGTACTGTTTTTGCCCAAAGGCCGTCCTTTCAACATGTACTTCCAAACTCACGACCAGATTGGCATGATCGGTTCAGCGGCCAATCTCATGTCGTCCTTGAACATTCCTATTCCCTTCAACCTTGTGATGCCTCCGATACCTCCACCTGGTTATTTAGGACAGATGAATGGACCCTTTGGGGGTGAGAACACTGCCTACGTCAGTGATAAACCAACTAACATAGTTTGGATTACAGTACCTGTTTCTTATATTGTTAAGGTCGTTGTGGAAACATAAAGAACAAATCAAGCGGCGGCATTCGAGGTGGTCGTCAAAAAAACCGTGGCAACATGGGGAATGGAGGACTAGACCGAGGGCCGCACGGAGGCCACATGACTGGCAGCCAGGCCAGCCAAGAACAGGGCTCCCAGCCATTCTCCCAGGGGCCCCTCACCCAGGGCTACATCAGCATGAGCCAGCCTTCTCAGATGAGCCAGCCTGGGCTCTCCCAGCCTGAGCTTTCACAGGTATGTGAGGGTTCACACATACCTACATAGTCCTAATGACTACTGTTGGATATGGAGGTGGATCTGTGATGCCGTGGGCTTATTTATTTTCCAAATACCCTAAGAACTTTTTAGAGTGCATCAGGGTGGGCTCTTACCAGAACACTTAAAGTGGGTCCATAGGCATTAAAGAGGTGACTCTGAGCTCTGTACAATACCAGTGTACTTTCTATAATATCTTTGTGCAAGTAAAAAGCAAGTTCATAGAATTGATTAAACTGATTGGAAGCCTGAAGAAAATCATATGAGTGATTATATTCTTTGTAATAGTTGTCAGCATTATTTTATCATTTAAATGCCTCCATCCTTAATTTCTTGCCGTTATAACAATTTCTTGTCGTTTATTGTTAGTATTAAGTAAGAGTAATGATGTCTCAAAATTCAAAAAACTTGCAGAATTTGTATTCCCCCCACTGTTTGTTCCATCATGGCATTGATGAACTCAAAAAATATGATTAAATGAAGTGACTGTGTGCAGTTTGGTGATAGAAATCACACTTCTTTAGTTGAATAGTCTCTTAGAGAAGGGTGTCTTTAAGTTGCTGATTTTTGAAGAGCAGTAAACGTGCGACAAACTAACGGTGTTGTAGAGGGCCGCACTGGGTTACCTCTGTGAATTTCAAAACTGTCGGACGCGTGCTTCAATACACTCCAGGTCGCTTCTTTGTTGTTGCAATCATCAATTTATTCCACTTTGACTGCCATACTTCAGACTTTACAGGACTGACACATACTGACCAGGCTAAACCATGCAATGGGGCCAACAAAGGACGACATTACAGCACGCTCAACAGAAATTAGGGTCAGTCACGCCCACCTCGACGCACCCACCACCCAAGTGTGAAAGCCGTTTGCTCCTGCCACATCAGTAATTGCTTATTTCAATTATATCTCTTACAAGCAGTATTCGCTTACCATACCTTGCAGATCGCAATCAGTAAGCTACCAGAAGATAACAGGATTAAATATTGAACACAAATCACCCACCCTGACTTTCTACGTTAGCTGTGGACACCATACAGAACACTTTGGGAAAGAAAGAAAGTTTTTTAGAAGACAAACGCATATTTTTTTGTGCTTTGAATATTTTGATGAAAAGGTAACAATGGATTGAATGGAATAATTTTGTCATTATTTTCTCCGGAGGAAAATCTTTAATTCCCACAAAATACAAACTGCTTTATTTAAGTTTATTGCATAGATCTTTTTGTTTTCCACAGTGTATGAATCTTAACGGTTTCTTCATCCTTTAGCGTTTTTACGTTCAGTTACTTGGGTAAAAAAAACAAAAAACTTTGGCGTTATTTTTCCCATTATAGGACAGTTACCTTGGAGATGAATTCAAGTCCCAGATGGATGTCGCTCTGTCCCAGGACTCCACATACCAGGGAGAACGGGCCTACCAACATGGAGTGACTGGACTGTCCCAGTACTAGAATGTAAGACCAGTGGTTGAATCCTATTATTACTCACCTAAAATAAAACAAGATAGTTTGTTCAGTTGTTTTTGGTCTTTTATGACCATCTGTGTTTTGTTATTTTGCTTTAAAATGTGGTGTGTATGCTATTTGTTTGTGTTTCAGGTTGCTGGAACAGAGCTAAACCTGCCTGAAGCTTGGTTTGTTGATATTTTAATCCGGGTATAAAAAAAAGAACAAACACAGATACCCGTTTTCCACCGCTGTGTGAGAGATGAGGAGACCGTGAGAAGTCAACAAATCACAAGAGGGAGAGCAAAAATGAAAGTAGAGCTGACCGGGAAAGCGAGCAAGACAGAAGGAGGAGCCTGGAACGGCGTGACGAAGCCTTGCTGCACACCGGCGAAGAAGGCGTCCACGGAGCAGCAAAGTGGAGACGACCATCGACGGGTCAGGGAGTGGGATAAGTCTGCTTGATTCTGCAAGGTGTGACGGGGGCTGTTATGTCGTTGCGTCCCATAACCTCTGGAGCCCTCAAGGAGATACCATTTGGAATCTTGCTCCGAAAGTGGAGAACAGTGGAGAAGAGCTGTCTGACAAAAAACTCCTCCAAGTAACCCTACATGGTATCTATGACTTGGAGTGACACAAATTAAATGGAGACATATCTCTACAAGCAGTTGTTATGGCAACTCTTTTAAACCAAAGGCGTGAGATAAAGCATCTGAGCATCAGTTAAGTTTTTGTGCTTGTGCGCTGAAGAGTTGTGACCTTTTAGGATTATGACACAAGGATCATTTACTTTTCTTCCTTAGCTTTGGCAAATCTTTCAGCTTCCTGAAGAAGTCAGAGATGAATGCTAGTGTAGCTTGCCATCTTTCAAAGCAGGTCTTTCTCTTGGTGCTCTGCTAAGAACGTGTGTTCAACAGTAGAAACAGTTCCTGTTAGAAGTACAAACTACTAAGATCCGTTTCCTAAAGTCACCCAAAGGACAGCATGAGGAAGAATGTAGGAAGAAAAAAAAACAAAGCAGATTTTCTTCATCATTTTAGAAGGTAGGCCTGACTTCAAATGAAAACCCACGTTAATCTAGGGCGACATTAACCCTGCTGTAATATTAAAGATATTATGAAGTTCTAACACATTATTGAAATGATCAGATGAGATCTGTCCATAGTATTCCTTTCTGCTTTCCTAAACTGTGGAAACTAGTTTAAAAGATTAAAGCTTTAAATAGTTGTCTTTTCTCTGCGTTAGGGAAACGTAATCTTCATGTACTGTATATTTCTGTTTCATCGAGGGTTAGCTTGTAACACAGTAGTTGTATTTGTTGAGCCTTTTAACCATTTTGTCAAACCCATGACTTTTCATCAGTTAGCCAACCTAATGTTTGTCTGGAAGTTTCACATTGGTGGGTCTAGACAAAGTCCAGCGTCCCAGAGAACTGTTCCGGCCTGTGAACTGTAAAGATAATACTAAATTACTTTCTTATGATGATATGCGTTGAAACTGAAAAATAACTAATTAGTCCTATGAACACTTTCACGGTTGTGAATTAAGAATAAAGATGTTTCCGTTTCAGCTTCTGTTGTATCACAGTTTTCATTTATTTGACCAGGTTCTGCAACCCGCAGCTCCGGAGCCTCAAGTGACTCTGACTCAATTATTCTTTTGCTACGTGCTCAACCCTCAGCGTAGGACTAGTCTCGAACCACCAATAGTGAATACGTGTTAGCGTGATAAAAAAATCCAGACAAGAGCACCCACCCACCTCCATTAGTGTTCCCAAATAAAATCAAGCTGAAAGATTTTGATCTTTAATTTCTTTTGTTAATCATGAAAAGAAAATGTATTTTGATTGCTCGCATCACATTGATCCTGCTTGATTGAACTAGCCTCAAACATGTTCAGCTGCTGACTCACTATTTCATTGTATTTGTTTAAATTTAAACATCAATCATTTACTTTTTGTTGTATTAATTTTCATCTAAAAAACACAAATGTGACGCTATTCTCTGAAGTATTATGGATAAGAAAAATGTATGTATCTGGAACTCCTCGTTTGACTTCCAAGTTGGAAATATCAACTGGAAAGTAGAACTTTCCAGTTGATATTTCCAACTTGGAAGTCAAACGAGGAGTTCCAGATACATACATTTTTCCAGAAAGTCTGAGAATTTGACTAATGCCGACTTTGGGACCCAATATGGCCGATCCTCTAATCAACAGCAGTAAGCTGCAGTAACAACAAAAGACAGAAAAAGTCTCTTCTTTACCCACATCAGCAATATTTATGAGAATAGCATAAGATTTGTGTTTGTGTAGAGGAGAGGATCCCAATATTGGATCCCAAAATTAAATTTAGAAAACCGATCTGACCTTCAAAGTGGGCGTCCAGACTTTGGCGGTTGCTTTTTGGTTGAATATTTCTAATTAAAAATACAAAAAATGGAACACACTATATGATTTACTTAACACCTGAGTTAGCAGCGGTCAAGATGAAGTCGAGAAGTTGGGATTTCAAGACGGCTGACGCCCAGAACAGCTGAAGGTCTTCTTTAAAGTATTGCTGGAAAGGAAAACAGAACATCTGAAGGTCTTCTTTAAAGTATTGCTGGAAAGGAAAACAGAACATCTGAAGGTCTTCTTTAAAGTATTGCTGGAAAGGAAAACAGAAGGTATTGTTGCTTGTCCTGCATTTTTATTGTCCACCCCAATTGCTGTTGGGTAGATGAGTTTTGACTCACCAGCACACAAAGGTGTTAAAGGCAATGAAGGCAGATAAGTTAGCAAAGAGGGCTTTAAACGGGGCAATAACAATTACTATTCCTTTTGGGAAAGGGAAATCTTATAATAAAAGGGAAGAGATGGAAAAATGGCAAAAAGGTGGAATGAAGATAAGAAGGGTAGAAGATTGTATAGAGTTCAAAAGTCAGTATTGATTAGAAATATTAAAATGAGAAATCGAAGGGAGGAAATAATAATGAGCAGATTGAGAGTAGGTCAAACCTATTTAAATGATACTTTGTATATGATAGGGAGGAAAAGTAATGATAAATGTGAAGGATGTGGAGAGAAAGAGGATGTAGAACATGCATTGATGAACTAAAAAATATGAACCTGAAAGGGAGAAATAGAGAAGAATAGTTGGAAGGAGAGGTCAGGAATGGAGTCTAAAAGGAATTTGGGGAAATGAGGGAGACATGCTGGATATTTGCAGATTAAGGAAAGCATTATTTATTTATCTTCAAAATACAAAATAAAAAAATAGAATTTAATTGATGTAAAGAAATATTGCTACACACTCATGTGCAGTAGGTGGCGCTATGCACCTTAAAGTTGCTGGTGATCCGCCCTGATAGAAAAGAAGAAGAAGGGTCACCGGCTGGAGGCAGGTTGACACACTTTCCTGCTCTGCTGCAGCGGCTGCAGTCCGGACGTTGCGCGGCTTTCAGGAGCTCCATATCCCCGCTGAGCAAAGAGGACTGTGTTGCTTCCCGGAGCGGAGGTAGAAGGCGGAGGAGTGGAAGCGTGGCGCCAGAGAGCTGATGTGTCCTGGGCGGACAGCGGCTGCTGCTGCGGAGTAAAGCGGGATTAAAGTATCTGCTGGCTTTGGACTGAAAGTCAGGAACGGACTTAGCAACGGCGTCAGTTAGATAACATCCAGCAAGGTTTCACCAACAAATGGGGTTAAGTGGTGGCGCCTGGACGAGGAGAACCAACTGGATCTCTGCAGGAGTTTAACTGGAGACAGTGGATCACTTCTACATCTCACCTGAGAACCAACTGGATCTCTGCAGGAGTTTAACTGGAGACAGTGGATCACTTCTACATCTCACCTGAGAACCAACTGGATCTCTGCAGGAGTTTAACTGGAGACAGTGGATCACTTCTACATCTCACCTGAGAACCAACTGGATCTCTGTAGGAGTTTAACTGGAGACAGTGGATCACTTCTACATCTCACCTGAGAACCAACTGGATCTCTGTAGGAGTTTAACTGGAGACAGTGGATCACTTCTACATCTCACCTGAGAAGAAACTGGATCTCTGCAGGAGTTTAACTGGAGACAGTGGATCACTTCTACATCTCACCTGAGAACCAACTGGATCTCTGTAGGAGTTTAACTGGAGACAGTGGATCACTTCTACATCTCACCTGAGAACCAACTGGATCTCTGTAGGAGTTTAACTGGAGACAGTGGATCACTTCTACATCTCACCTGAGTAGAAACTGGATCTCTGCAGGAGTTTAACTGGAGACAGTGGATCACTTCTACATCTCACCTGAGCTGTCAGCCCGGATAAAGGAGTAAAATGTTTCCTCACCACAGAGAAAGGTAAAGTAAGTGTTTCTCTGTCTCGGTTGGTACCTTTTAAACTTTGGGGTTTCTTTCATCTGAGGTTTAGAGCTCAGCTCAAAGAACAAAAAGCCCTGAACCTTTAATAAGCAGGTAGTTACTAAATGTTTCTGTGTTTTAAATGCAGTTCTAGTTTTTCCCCTCAAAGGTTAATAAAATCATCACATTGAGAGCAGATGTTACATTTTAAGATTATACCTAGTCGTGCTTCCTTATTTGTTTCCTTATTATTTGCTGAGGCTGTCACAACATGCTACTCAGAAAAACTCTTGTTCATTTTATAATCGTCTTTTTTATGTTTTGCTCTTAATTTAATTTGATATAATTCATCTGTAATAGAATGGCAGTGTTTTTTATTTCTATCCATTTCAGATATTTTAAAGACCATGTTCCTAGAGTGTCTCGAAAAAGTATTTACACCCTTTCAAGTTTTTCTCATTTTAAAACTTTACCCTGTTTTTGATTGAGATTTAATATAATTTACCAATACAAGGTTTAATTTAATTTTTGCTCCCTCATCTTTGCAAAATAACACGAACTCAGTTAGTTTGGATCAGAATCAGAATTACTGCACAAAAGTTTAACAAGAGCATAAAAGACAAATATGGGATGAGTAACAAAGTAAATGGGGAAACCGAGCCCTACTTCAGATTTAAGGGTTTTCTGATTGTTACATGAATATGCTTGGATATAAACTATTCCAGCTTAGCTTTGGTTGTAACTTTAAGGTCTTTCCCCTGCTCAAATGTTAGATGTCAGGCACTGTCTTTGACAGTTATCATCCATGATTGTCCTGTGGCGACTGTAGGTCCATCCCATGATTTTTAAAGAGTGTGATGCACTATGTTTAATTGTCCTGTCGACAGTCTCTTCATCTTAAACTGTGTATCTCTGTTTCTTCTCCATGGTTACCATAGGCCTATTGGATTCTTTTCTGATTTATGCCCTTCTTTATGTGGCTGAGTCTTCTTATATATGCGGTTTTGTGTTAAGCCTTGATTTTCTTTTTTTCCCCTACTTGTCCTTTAGTGGCACTAAGGCATTCAGCATTGAGGAGCTGGTTGCCTACATGTTGTGGTGCAACAAAAAGGACACCTGGGGCTGCTATTCTAATTGCTTGATCGACTTTATCATATTAGGGTTTCATATAACATCAGGGTAAACAAGTTGCATTGACAAAATATTAAGTTTTGATTCGTAGGACTTTGGACAATTTGCATTGGTGTTTTAGTGTAAACAGAATTTCAGGTTTATGACATCTAGAATTGCAAAGATGTAGCTGTAATGGTTTGAAGAGTAGTAATTTGGCAGCACTCAGCACCAAGGGGCAGAAAGTAGGCTATTAGCTCTTGGAGGTTGGGGCTCTCTCCAGGCACATCAACAGTGACGCTGATACAACAACCCCCAGCCAGAGAGGCACAGGGGACCAAACTCTCCAACCCGTAGGAAGGGGGTGGTGTTTAACCAATACTCCTGCTTTGATAGGTCAAGGAAGTGGGGTGCTTTCCAGAGCCCAGCTTTGTGCTAAAGCCTGACCTTCAACATCCACATAAACCATAGGGAGGGGATATCAAACCTACAACCTTCCAACAGTAAGACGGCTACTTCACTGATTTTTGGACATGGCTGAGACTGATGAGATCGGCTATAATTGCTCACTGATGGGTAGAAAAAATCCAGTTCTGTTGGGAGAAAGTAAATCATTTAAAGATCCTGAACTCAGGAAGTATCCTGTTTTTTCCGAATTTCCAGTTTATATATTCAGAACATCTGCTACAAAGCTGGCCCAAAAAGAATGGGCAGCATTAATTTGAATGCATGATACTTTATGCCGAAAAACAAGATTCCTCACAATTTTTGGCTTTCTATTTGATAACTGAATCTTTTGGGTTAAAAGTGACACATTTCAAGAAGATCTTTGCAATTTTTACTATACTTCAAATATTCCTTTGAAATTCAATTCATATTATTTAATTCGATTAACAATAGGTCATCTCAAGGCATTATACAAGAAAAATCCATATTAGAGAAACTCACACCAGACTCAAAAACACATTTAAGTGACTTGATGACTACAAGATGCTTATGATGTGTGGCTGAATGACAAACTACAAATGACGTATGTTTCGCCACTCAGCTTTCTACTTCTCACAATGTGGCGTTACTGGCATTTTTCTCAAATCCTTTCTCTGATTGTTGAGCATCAAAACCTGATCGTAAGATGATAGCTGTTATCTTTCTGTTTTGAAATTCTACACAGCTGAACCCAAACTCAGAAATTCTGATCTGACCTTAGTGATATGAGTTTTGGCTTATGACTAATAATTTAAAGAAAGTGAGCTTAGGACTGGAGCATGAGGACATCTGAAGAAAATGGTTGAAAATGTTTCTTATATTTGTGAGAAAAAAACAACAACCTCCCAACACTGCAAACTTTGTTGCTTTATACTTGTATATATAATATTTTCTCTAAGCCATTCTAGGAGCAGCTCAAACTGTATAGAGAGAAAAGCTAAAGTTGACATTTTGCAGTTGGATTGTGGCAGCAAAACAAAAATAGGGGAGTTTTCCTCTTAAGCAAAAAAGTTATTTCCAGTTGTTTTACTACTTTTATCAACATTGCCTTCTGTGCTTTCTACTTTTTGCTTAGTTTTTCCAGTAGGTTTTGGTTTCAAATGTTTTCCTTTTCTTTTTTCACTTCAGGATTTAACGATCCTTCTTGTGTTTTTTTTTCTCTAGGGAGCAGCCGATATTCAGCACTCGCGCTCATGTTTTCCAGATTGACCCGACAACCAAGAGGAACTGGATACCTGCTAGCAAGCACGCTGTGACAGTGTCCTTCTTCTATGATGCCAACCGAAATGCCTACCGTATCATTAGTGTGGGTGGAACCAAAGTGAGTAGTAAAGTCGACATTTTCAAAGAAAACTCTTCATTAAAGAAACATTTAATACCATCTTAATAAAGTGACTTTTTGCTGGAGTCCAAAAGTCTTCTGGTGACATGGTTGCCTCTTAGCACATCAACTTCAGGGATTTGGATTATGAGGAAGAGACCACAGCTGGGCCTGGGGGAGGGGGGGGGGGTCTTCTTAGCACTTCCTATGACCCATATTTCTGCCTCTCAGAGGGCAGAGAAAGATGATGCTCCGTGGCCTACACTCATGTCTGGCTTTACTGTAATCGTCGGTGCTGTTCTGGCTGCCCAGCATGTAATGGCACACGTCACGACTGAAATGCAGAGTTTAGATTTTAAGTAATTATTTCTTGGAGCAGTCAGAGACAGAGAAAATCTCCAGGATCGTGATCTTAAAGATGATGTTGAAACTTTCAGGAGTTTTATTTTTTCTACAAATGAAGATTTGGATACTTTTAGAAGAATGTGCAATCACCGTGTGTATGTGAAAAATATCTGCTGGGCATTTACTGTTAAAATCTGTTTACAGGTTTATTTTGCTTAAGTAACATAGTCAAATGATCGTATTTAAGAGAAGTTCTTTTTTATAACACATTTCAGCAACAATGTGTTCAAAGTGCTTTACAAAATTAGAAACAAACAATGATAATAAAAAAAAGAAACAAAAAATAAGTACTTCATTAACAAAAGTAATAAATTGTATTCCGTGACACAAAATATTAAATGCACCGATTATTAGCCCTAAAGAACTTGGTTTCATGCTTGATTTAAAGTAAAGTCAGAGTTTCAGTAGTGTATTATTTTTTTATGTGTGCTTCATATTAGCAAAGGATAAAAACTGATTTGTGTTTCTCCATGTTTTGTTCTGATTCTGGGCATACAGATTAAACCAGGACCAGAATACCTGAGTGATCTGGAAGGTTGATACAGCAACAGCAGATCTTTTCCATATTTTGGTCCTATTATTATTCACTATTCTGTGATTTACAGGGAGTCTGTGTAAGAATTTTGCTCTACGTTCCTAGTATTAGTGAGAACTCCGGCTGCATCTCGCTGACTTTAAGGTAGACTCATGCAGAAACTAATGTAGTAATCAATTTTACTAAAGACGGAGGTAAACAATAAGAGTTATTTAAACTATAAAAGAAAAGACTGTTACGCCCTTCTTCCTCCTTCTATGTTTTTCTTACTGCAAGTTATTCTCTTGCTGTCTCGTTACTCGATTCGCCGTTAACTCTGCGATCTGGAGAGAGCGTGTCTGGTGTGTGCTGGCAGGCGTGGAACAGACAAACTACCTTCTGCTTGGGTTTTTGCCTTATAGTGGGAAGCTGTGAGACTGTTTAGGGGTTTCCCCTAGAAACTAAGCCAAGCCCAAATATGCAACTTAACACTAAAACACAAGCCCAAAAATAAAACTTGCAATGCACAAATTTTTTTTTAAAGTGACTTTAGAGAAAAAAGAACAGCCTAAAACTATTTTTAACAATGGAAATCAATTTTATTTTTAGACCAACACAATTTAAATTCATTACAAACACAATTTGTTTAATTTAAATAATGTCATATAAAAACAGATAAACCTTTTTGACCTATCATCATTCAGGGGGATGGTATTTGCTGACAGAGACTCGGGGCTAAACCAATTTAAATTAATCTACTGAGGTGAATTTGTGACTGAGGCAATGTGATCTTTTAAGATCGGCTGGTCATCAATTCGGACACCAGGTTGGATGGAGCAAGACAGAGACTAAGTTTGGTAGCAGATATTCTATTATATAATTCAATTCAGTATATCACACAGGCATACCCAAAGACACTACAATTATTATTTTCATAAATTATTATTTTTACAATTAATCTCTTTTTATTATACATTTTATTTAGCCTTTACTTTCCCATATAAGCTATTAAAAAAATTCTTCTTAAGATAAAGGAAAAACACAAGAGAACTGTGCCGTTCACTGCAATTTAATTAACTTTGTTTAAAGGAACAAATTACCTCTATAGTGTAAAATGTTCATTTAGTTAAAAAATACAAAAATGATGTAGAATTTCATATGTGTACAGCATAATAACGAAAATCTCAGCCCTTATGCTGTACATTTAAATTTATTTTTATTTTATCTTTATTCTGAATGTTCAGCAGAAGGCCGACTTAGTTGGACATTATTTTCACCAAAAATATGAACTGCTGTCTCTACCAGCATGTTTAGAACAGAGTTTGTAAGTGGTAGACATGGCTGAGGGTAAGGGTCTTGTTCCACATGTGTTCATTCATTGTTGGTTGTTTTATTTCCGCAGAAGAAACAAAAAATGACGAAATAAGTACAGACAAAAATTACTGGAGCTGCGCACACACCTGCAACACTAAATTAATATAAACTGAATTCATTAACAGTATTTAGTGCTTTCTTTTCTTATTGGCTCTAAAATGTAGTTATGAAATAATACGGGCCAATTCAAATTATTTCTCAAACGGTTTGCAGAAAGTTTGAACTCTTGTCTGGTCAAGTGAGAGTGTTGGGTTGAGCACTCAAGCCTATGTGATAATTTTTCCCTTGATCTTTTCTAAAATTCGAAATGTCCTGGCAACAACAAACTTTTTTGTTTGATTATTTTTTTGACTTGGTTGAGAGAACAAATGTTTCTGTTCTCACAGAATGAATTGGCCTTAATTACCAAACTTTACAAATCTCAGTAGTAGTCTGGTAAAGATTGCCCCTACTGAAAAAGCAGGACTGTATAATGTTTAAATAACTTGCTAAAAAAACATCTGTGGCTCCACACACAAACTTGCAATTAGATGTTTTACAGAGTGTTGAAATTGGCCCCAAATCTCATGCTGTACAGTGTTCTGAGATCCTCTGATAAATAGACTTCAAGATTGGGAAAAATCTTATTACATTTTCAGAACAGGAGTCAAAAAGAAATCTGTAGAAAAATTTCTCGGGTAATGTAGCTTTTTAAGTGCTTAATGATAGTCTCTAGTTTTATTCTTAATAGGAAGCGTTTCACCGGAGATTGTTTTTCTTAGACCCAGCAGCACATTTTGTAGGCCATCCCGGAAGTTGGTCCTAGGAAACATGCTTAAAACAGTTTAAGGGTTCAAAGCTGTATGTACGTGCTTTTCCAGAGTAGACTGGCTACTGACAATGGATACCAGGCATGATTGGTATCTGACAGTGTGAAGTCAGGTTATAATCGAAAAAATTTTTAACTTCCTGTGTATAAATATCCATCAGCTGTCTTCTGTACAAATATGTGATTGGATGGAATCTGCTTGGTTTCCTTAGATCGAAAGAAAATGAAGTTACCTTGACTGCATCTTCTATAACTAGAGTCATATTGGAACTGATAATGGATTTCTTTATATGAATTTTATATAAAATGTCTTAAGAATTTTATGTTGGTGCAATATAAAAACACTGAAAAACACTTTTCTTCTTTTGCATCTCAGGTTTGACCTTGTTTTATTACCCTCCACAGGCAATTATCAACTGCACTGTTACACCAAGCATGACATTTACTAAGACCTCTCAGAAGTTTGGTCAGTGGGCCGACAGCAGAGCCAACAGCGTGTATGGACTGGGTTTTGCCACCGAACAGCAGTTGCATCAGGTAAAATAATTTCTTTGCAATTTCCTGTCACTTATAGTTTTGAATTCTTTAACTAATAGTTTGACTATTTGAAGTTTTCAGAGAAGTTTAAGGAAGTTAAAGATGCTGCTCGTTTGGCCCGAGAAAAATCCCAGGACAAAGAACTAGCCAACACTGCGCTAACGATTGCTGCCCCTCAGGTTAGTGCTGCCCTTTAAAACCTACAAAAACACTAAGAAGAGCATAAAATCTCCTCTCATCTATCCTTACATATTTATTTATTTTGCTAGGACAGTACATACACACTGCTGTAATTGTTTTAAATAAAAGGATGGATGGATGGATGGATGGAGGGAGAGAATAGAACAACTAAGAAAGTATGAGCTGGGTCACTTGCCTCAAAGGGAGTGAGAGAGAAGAAAAGTAGGACGATTATAAAATTATCATCTGCTACTCAGCAGGAAAACTTATTTGCATTTTGGACATTAGGCTGCTCAGAAGCAACTTAGGCTAAAACTAACAATACAAAAGTGGATTACATCTAGCTTATAAACCATAGAAGGCTGTTCATTTATTACACACCCTGGAAACGCCAAAGGATTGTAAAATTTAGTACAAGTCATTGTGTTGCAAGCAGTTTAAAGCTTGGCTGAAAATCCAAACAAGTAAGTAAAAGTTCCACATTATGGACTCATTAAACAACAAACCCAGCCGTTTCCTGAGGGTTTTGAGTTAGATGACACCACGTCTACACAATGCACACATCTTCAATTTATGTTAAAAAGATTTATTTTTTGCAATAGATCTTTGCTCTTCTATTGTTGTTTTCTGTCTGCTGAGAATGTGTGCCATTTTCAGGGCAGGTTCTTTATTTGTCATTTTTTTAGATTGTATTATTTATAATAACAGAATTTCCACTTAGCTTTGTTTTGTTTTTCTGACGAGATCATTTTGTGAAGTATTAAATTAGACGCTATCAGTTTTTCAGAACAATTAT
Source organism: Orestias chungarensis (assembly GCA_032876305.1). Taxonomy (NCBI): domain Eukaryota; kingdom Metazoa; phylum Chordata; class Actinopteri; order Cyprinodontiformes; family Cyprinodontidae; genus Orestias; species Orestias chungarensis. Next base: position 13,832 of record JAVLVB010000860.1, on the reverse strand, counting down.
AAATACATCATGAACAAATCAGTTTAAAACATTTATGATCTAAGGACTTGCAGCACTCACTCCTCCGGGATCATTGTTAGCCATTCTACCAAACACTTTTTGTACTCTTGAGTAATTTTGCAGTCGGCCACTTTTACTTGAGTAAAAACCTGTTGAAGCAATGCAGCTACATCCTCTCCACATGTTATAGCAGGAACTGCATGACCTCCAGTTCCTGTTCTACATGTACTTGTAACAACCTGAAAATCTCTTTTTAAGGCTAAAGTTGGTGCTTATGTGTTCTTGTTAGTGTCTGTTGAAAAGGACAATAAGAATGTTATGGTTATTAATGACACTTTGTTTTTCTTCTACTTCCTGGACTTCCTCTAGTTTTCACAGGTGAGCCCTTTGTACGAGAAGTTGTTCTTGCAACCATTTATACATTTTTTTAAAGTACTGAAGCTTATTTTAGTAAGTACTGTACCAGCAAGTTACTTAAAAGCTACATTCATAAAGTGAACTAAAGACATTGATTCCTGAAGTGTTGCGTTTATATTTTTTGAAATAGACTTTATAAACAGTTTGTTAAAAATTGAAAGACATTCTAAGCAGTCTCTTTGTTGTCTGGCAAATAAGGCATGTGCCATTAGGAGAGTGCATTTACTGACCTGTTTCTCAGGACTTCTCTGATGAACTCCAGTCTCCACCAGTGATGTGTTTTAATGGACCAGAGGACAAGCTGTTTCGCAGCCAGAGCGCAGATATCACCCTGGCCTCTGAGAAGGAAAGGATTAAGAAAATGCTGTCCGAAGGGTAACAGACTGGAACATTCAAACTAAAGAGCCCATAAACATTTTGTTATAGCATGTGACTTTAGTTATTTGGACATTGTAAATGTTAACTTGTTTAAAAACTACCTGGGTTTAGGAGAAAACCAAGCAACATGGCGCTACAGGGTTCAAAATAAACTAAACTGAACTGTTTTATAACTAAGATAAATCTGGAATGCATGTAACTACTGTAACTGGAATTTATCTGTATGATTGAATATACTACATACGGTTTATTCTTTGTTTTTTATTTTTTTCATGTTATTGTCTCAATATGAACTCAAATATTGAAATAATTTAGTTTGAAGGGGAAATTATTAAGAGTTTAAGTCATTGATCAAAAGACAGTAAAAAATATCTTTTTATTCAACACTTTCAGACGCCCACACACGTTTAAATCCCATGAATGAATTACCAAGACAGTAAAAGCGTCATGAATGGTTACCATAGTAAACAGTTGCCAGGGAAACTACTTCAAGCCTTCAAGATATGAAGGAGAAAGGTACCAGAGAGTGTAAAAATACAATAGAACTGAACTAAATCTCTATTTTTAGGCATATCTTCTAACGCAGGGGTGCTCAATACGTCGATCGTGGGAGGTGTGCCGGTCGATTGCATGGCATTAAAGGAAGTAGATGACGTCATTCCCCGATTCTCCCAGTCTCTCTTAGCAGAGGCGGAGCTCAAGTAGCTAGAGGCCGGGACAGCACCAAACCCCCCTGAACTCTACATATATTTTTGTTAATGTATGTATTTATAGACTTATCTGCGTCTGCTTGTGTTTGGAGAGAAACCCACACATTTCACAGTGGGTTAATGCACCTTTGCAAGAAAAACTAATATATGTTATAGATTCAATTTAAATTATACTTCATCCTAAAAGGACAAAATCTACAATAAAAATGATTGAAATATTTTAGAAAAAATGATGCAACCGAGCTGCCAAGGATTAGAGAAAAATCAAAGTGAAGCTACCAGGAAGCCATGATCTTCCAGTTCATTATATTCCAGAACAGCAACCTAACTGGAGTATCTGGAGGTATCAGATATTCAAAGACATGGCCACAGCATAAGGCTCCAGACTAAACCAAGAAATATCTGAAGACCAATGTTTTACAGGGTTTTAAACAAACTGCTTACACAATTTTAGGTTGAATATGGGCTCAAAATCAACTCCCAAACTTGTCGCTGGTTTACGGAAGCCACTCTTCAAGCAGCGATCCAGGACAAAATCTCCATCTTTTAAAAATAAATTAATTTTAATCCTCAAAAACTTCCTTGCAATCTTCCAATCGACAGAACTTACAATATTTATTGCTAATGTCCCAACTCTAGAAAAATCTTGTATTCAAGTCTTACTGTAATCCTGGGATCAAGATTTTATATCAAGATTTTATATCTACCCAAAATCAAAAGGGTTACAGGGTTAAATGATTTAACTTTAATCCTGCAACAATATTTAGATTTATTGGTGTTGAGATCAGATTCCTTTTAACTAAAGTTCTTTATTACATGACTTGAAACTGCTTATGTGTTTTGCAGATCTATCTGCGAGATTAACCTGGAAGCTGAGCTTTTCACATTGCAGGACAGTAACTCCAAGTTGGTGGCAGCCTTGCATGAGGCTAATGCTAATGTGGAGCAATGGAAGAAACAGCTAGCAGCATATCAAGGGGAGACTGAAAGACTGCGAGAACAGGTCATCTTCTATTGCTGCTCTTTTTTGAGATTCAAGTCAGAAAGTGACAGAGATTTATAATACCAGTATTCCAGGGTCCTACATTTGAAGCTTTATTTTAAACAATTGAAAAAAAAAAAAAAAAAAAATATATATATATATATATCTGGAATGCATGTAACTACTGTAACATAAAACATAAAATTACATACATACATGCGTGCGTGCGTGCGTGCGTGCGCGCGCGCATGTATGTATGTAATTTTTTTTCCTTTTTTTCCAAGAGATACTTTGAATCATATTTCTAGTTAGAGACTTCCACCTTAACAAATGCATTCATACAACCGATGGTCCTACATCTTTTAGATGGAGCTAGTTCTTCTCTTTCAGAGCAAGGGGGCCAGGTGGCTGAAAATGGTTCGAGTCTCCAGGGTGGGTAGTGTAAAAGAGAGAGGTTTATAGGACACCAGTATCCTACTTTCAATGGCCCAATTAGGAGAAAATGAAAAATCACCAGTGGGAGTTGTTATATGATCATGCCACTTTTGTTCCTACTGCTCTTACTTATTTCTACAGTATACTTTTAAAAATAACTAAAAGAGAAGCAGAAAACGCCTAAGAAAATGCCAGAAATGCCATATTTTTATCACTTTAGACACAAAGTTATTTTGGTTTTCATAGGTAGCAGAAAGCTGACAGGCTGACTTCAGTTGAAGAGAACTTACCCGTTTTTGACCACCTGTGCATGCATCGGTAGACTTGAGGTTAACTTTGGGTTAAGTGACTTGCCCAAGGGCATATTGCCATGTGACAGGGGGCAGCTGGAATTGAACTTGCCGTCTGCCTGATTGCAAGATGACTACTCCACCCACTGTGCCACTGACACCCCACACACACTCTGTTTTACCTAACGCAAGCAACCATATGAAGTTATTGTCTTCTTCGGGCACCCGTATCTCACTATATTGAAGTTGTTCAATATATTATTCCATTTGCATCTATTTAAGACTTCTCCCTGGGGATCTTCACAGGTGGCTGAACTGGAAGCCCATGGAGGTCAGGGACCCAGTGACCTGCTGAAGGATGAGCTTACCCAGTCCCTGGAGGAGCTGGAGGCCTTACTGAAAGCCAAAGATGAAGTTATAAACAACCTCATATGTCTTCCTCTTTGCTTACAGCCTAAAGCAGCTGCTATAAGTAATGAGCTCATCACAGTCAGTGATATAATGTGTTTGTTTCTCTTGCTTTCCAGGACATTCACATTTTACAAAGTAAGAAGTTAGAGTACCATGAGGTGGAACATGAGCGGGATGAAGCCCTTCTCAAATTAAGGGTAGGAAATATGAACAACAAACACAGAGGTTTAATAACTCTCTAAATAGTAGTTTACTGTACTGCATGTAGTTCTTCTTTAGAAACTATTTGTTTTTCTACTGTACGTTTACCAAATTTTAAAGCAATCTTATTCATCGATTACTATTTATCTACACTAAGATGAACCTGCAGTGAAAAAAATAAAAATGTATCCAGACCTAGGGCGTCGAATTGGGTGAGGGTAGTCCCCACCAATAGTAAGCCGCCACTGTGTACTCACTACAAATACATCCGCTGTCTGTAGCGTTTAGTCAGTTACTATGGCACACAATGAGCTAAATGTCAGCCTTTGCTAAGTCACGCCTATAATCTAAATATCAGTCCCTGGTTGGTTTCCGGGTTCTCGTTAACTTACATGTTTTTGGCTGTCCTCGCTGTCACTCTATCTGCTCTTAAATGCCAGAGCACAGTAAAGTGAAATCCAAAACTCACTAAAGTCGAAACTCTGAACGTCAAGCTGCATAAAACTGCTAGTTTGGCCAGATAAGAGGCATCTGCAAACACCAGTCTTAAGTTCTCAACAGTGTTAGCTGGTGAAAAATATTCTTGGTGGGGCTGAAGTTGGCTCTCGATTTGTGAAATGGCTAAACGGCGATTCCACTTAATTTTCTGGTACCTTCAGCACATTAAATCTACTCTAGATAAAAAACCTGGACACCTCAAGCCTTCAAAACTTGACCAGATCATTTTAAACTAGTTTTAGAATATTTAAAACCAGTTTAATGATTTGTGAAACCATTGCTAAAAAACTAAAAGGAATCTCAAATAACATTCTGGATCTGAATGAATGGAATATTTTCATTGAATATTCTACTCTGCAAAGATGAATGTGCTGCTAACAAAACCACACAAAAATCCATGGAAATGAAATTTACCAACCAGGCCGGGATTTTGAGTCACACACAAAATTGAAGTGGAAAACACACTACAGGCTCAGTATTGTGTGTGGTGTCCAGATGCCTGTATGACCTCCCTAAAACGCCTGAGCTCCTGATGACATGGCAGGTGGTTTCCTGAGGTATCTCCTCGCAGACCTGGACTAAAGTTTCCACCAACTCCTGGACAGTCTGTGGTGTAACTGGATGTTGGTGGCTGGAGCCGGACATGATGCGCTCGATTCGATTCAGGTCTGGGGAAAGGGCGGCTGGACCAATCGCTTCAATGCCTTCATCTTGCAGGAACTGCTGACACACTCCAGCCATGGGATCTAGCATGGTCCTGCATTAGGTGGAACCCAGGGCCATCCGCACCAGCATATGGTCTCACAAGGGGTCTGAAAATCTCATCTAGACCCAATGCCAGTCAGGCTACCTCTGGCGAGGCGAGCACAAGGACAACGAAATGCCACCCCACACCATCACTGACCCAATACCAAACTGGTCATTCAAAAGGATGTTGCAGCCAGCAACCTTGGTGGAAAACGGGTAGTTTTAAATTTTAAAGGACATACTTTCTGGTAAAGTAATGCCATATTTCCATTCTGAAAAGTGGGTTCCAATCATTTTTGAAGTACCTGTCACGCCTGCTTGAAAGCTACAAAACCATGTTTGCTGAAGTCATAAACATCGTCTCTTTAGACAGGCTCGAGTACATGCTGAAGGTGATGCTGTGTGTTAAGCTACTAGAATAGCTTTCTAGCTTACATTATACAACAGTTAGTTCTGACCGAGCAATCTGATTGGACGAGAGACTTTCCATGAGTGCTGATATTCACCGATAAAAGCACTGGGACTGTTCACAGGTGTATCACTCTGCTACACCAGAATTCTAATGGTTAATTAACGTTAATCTGTTTTGAATATCAATAGCACCGCAAAGATGGATATATATTCAAATGTAACAACTGATCTTAATTATGAATGGTCATCAGATTCAGAGGAGGATCAAAAGGATCTCAGAGAGCAAATCAGGTGTGCTGTTTTGGCATCACCTGAGACTATACAGATATCATTTAAATTCATACATACATTGCAACTTATCCTAGAACAGTACAGTAAGATCAGTTAATTAGCTCAATTAGTAATTTAAAAAGTTTCTTTCTTTTAAGGACACCCAGAAGAGAATCGAGTTAATGACTTGCAGCATTCACTCCGCCTGGATGAGCAGGTAGTGACAGCAGAAAATGTCATGCATTCTGGGACAGTATAAGAGGGCAAAGTCTAAATAATATTCGTAAATCTAGCTTATTGGTGCACTGTATGAAAGTCAGAAATAATGACACATGTTAGCATGAAGAAAAATTAAAAGCTAGTAAGTAATTATGGTTAAAATATAAATCTTTTGATTTTTCGAAAACAAAAAAAAATGTCCCCCAATATTTTGGGTTGTAACCCAAAATATCCTAAATGGAAAACGCAAAAAAAAAAAGCACTAACCAGGGGTGATACAGTGGAACAGATTCAGAACACCCAAATCGAAGAGACCAAAGAGTTAGAGTGACTAAATGATTTGGAAAAAAAGTAAGAAATTCAAGGGATTCCTTGCTTTTTGCATTTTTTGAGAGACAGAGAGAAGCATCTGATGCAACTTTTAGGAGAAATAAAGAGTTCAAATATCTAAAATACAACAGTTTACAAGTTTGAATTATGGAATTTGTCTTATCAATGCTTATTTCCCTATTTTGAGGTTTATTTTTATTTTTACTTTAATTATTTAGCTGGTATGATAGAATTATCTAGTTCAGGTTTAAAGTGTCTAGATACTGTGGTTTTGGACCTGAGGTAGTGTGATGCAGATACTCAAACAGTCCTGAAAATCTGCCTTTATTTGTGTTTCACAAATCACAAAACTGGTATTTAATATTCTAAATTTAATTTAAAGTAATCATGTCTAGATTTGAAGTATATGTTTTGGAGTTGGGGCTGTTCTAGTGTGATGCAAACACTAAAACAGTGCTGAAATTGCCCTTTATTGAAGTTTCACAAATCAGAGAAGGGTTTCACAAAGTACAAACCTGGTTTTAAGTATTCTGCTAGCTCTTTAGAAAATTACAGTCCAGGTTTGAAATGTTTCTTTTTTGTTTTAATTTTATTCTAGACTACCTAGTCTAAAATAAAAGTGCTGAAGGTAGTGAAAAATTAAGTGGAAATGCCCTTTAGCCATTTCCCGAATCGGAAGCCAACTTCAGCTTCAGTGGTAGGGCTGTTTTTTGTTTTGTTTAAAAAAATACAAAATGTAACTTGTGCTTTCTGAGTTTACAAAAGGAACAAATAAACAAACACATTCACATTTCATTTATGTTTATTTATGGATTTCAAATTTTGTTTATAGTATATTTAGTGTCATGAGGGATGAATCTATTATTACATTGTGTAAAGCTTTTATGTTATTTTAACAAAATCCAATGTCTAATGTTTTCTGTAGGAAATGGAAATGCGAAGTTTAGAGTTGGAGCGACACATCCAGAACACAGAGCAGAATCTGCGTAATTCCCTGGAGGAGCGGGATCAGATGGATACAGAGATCCAGAGGGCCATAGAAATTCTGGACATTAAAATCTTTGACCTCAATGATCTTCGGCAGAGCCTTGTTAAACTTGTTGACAAATAAGAAGGGCTTAGTAAAGATGTTATCATGGAACCAGACAGAGAAAATACACACCAGATCACTAACCTGGGTTACATTTCCCATGGTTACCACAAGCAAGCTTAAAAAGGTTTGAGCTGATCTCTTTACTTCAGAACTCTTGAATCACCGTGGGAGTGGGAGGGTCACTCCATATACGTATGTTGATAACAACAGCCACTGGTTAGTGGCTGTTGTTATCAACATCATTTACAGTATGCATAAGGCCTAAGCAACAAAACACATGTAGTAATGCTTTTTGTTTCATTCAAACTTAACTAAATGCAACAATCCAACTTAAAATAAGTGCTTTACATTTCCTAGATTGTCAAACAGTTGCTTGTGTTTTTAACAGTGCCAGAATAAATAAGAGGCATTGTTCATCTTCACAACAATGACAATATAAGAATCAAAAAAAGGAACAAAATGCTCAGTGAGAGTTTTTTGTTATTAATTTTATTGTAGAGCAAAACAAATATTTCTTCAATAGTCTATTTAAGATTTCTTAAATAAGTTTAGTTAAATGGCTAATTGTAGTTAGTTTAACGTGTCCAACATATGTTCCCTGATACTGGGAACACATTGCAATGTAGCTGAACTTATTTTATAACGAAATGACATTAAACACTAAGGAAAGAAAGGGACTAGTGTAATAGAATTAATGGGAAAACCAGATCTGAATTTTGACACCAAAGATCAAATGTTAAGTGGAGAGTGTGTAAGACTTCTCATTAGTGTGTTTGTATATAATAATTACTAATTGCAACTTTAGATAAATGAGAAACTTTAAACTTATAAGGCTGAGCACTTAAAAATTTGTTGAAATAGAAAATGTAGGCGAACATAAACTGTATAAATAAGACTTTCCTAAACAACGTAATTTAATAGCTTAACATTATGTTAGTTAATTTTCTTTAATTTTGGGCAATATCTTGAAACAGACTATGTTAGCATTTAGGCTAAGGCTGTATATTTTAATCAGCATGTCACATTTCACAATATTAGAGGTTTTTACTTGCCATTATTATTTTATTGTAATTGTATTTATTTAATTTATCTCATTTTACTCTGACTTGTGCACAATAAGCCAAAAGCTTTGGAGAGTTGGTTTTGCTGAATGACTATCATTTGTACTTTCTGTATAATTTGTAGTTTATTATTTTAAATTGTCTTGATTCTTTGCATTATTTTTTTCTTTTCAAGCCTTATTAATCACTTGTTTGAATGATAGTAAAAAGACTTACTTGTTATCAGGGAGAAAATAAAAGTTGTTCTTTTTTTTAGGTTATAGTCTTTTGTTGTTATTTCATCAGGGGTTTTACTATTGTTGGGTTTGGAAAATCTAATTTCATATGGGAAATAGTTAAATTATTGAATTATGTCAATTAGGATATCATATCATATCATACTCCCTTGTACATTTGCTTCAAGTAAAAAAGTAAGTGTGTCTGTGTTCCTCCCCAACCGAACCTCTCAAGCAGAGTGGTTCTTGAACCCCCTACTCACAATTATTCAACTGTCTTCAAGGAATTAACTAGAACACAAGAAAAAACAGTTTTCAAGGTAAAAAATGGTGATCAGGTGAGAACCATCCATCCATTTTCTGTACACCCTTGTCCCTATTTGGGTCAGGTGGTTCTGTTGGCACCTATCACTAGCTTACAAAGGGCGAGAGGCAAGGGTACACCCTGAGCAGGTACTGGACAAACAAGCACTCATACACCTACTCACACCTAAGGACAATTTAGATCACCCAATGAGCCTAACAGTCATGTTTTTGGACTGTGGGAGGAAGTCAGAGTACCTGGAGAGAACCCACGCATGCACAGGGAGAACATGCAAACTCTTTGCAGAAAGACCCAAGGTGGAATTGAACCCAGAGCCTTCTTGCTGCATGGCAACAGTGTTACCCACTGTGCAGCCTACAGGTGGGAACCATGACCATTTATTTACTAGTCAACAATAAATCATGTCCATCTTGACCAAGGACTGAATTAATGAAAACTCGTGTCCCATTATAAAACCAAATATCCTTCCAGATGAAACAAAGGCATTTGTTGAAATTAGAAAAAACGGGTCTAGTGACCAACTATCCATTTAATGCTTGCGGTCATTTTCTTCTCTGTTTCTAATGAATTAGGAATTGTATTCCAACAGTTCCTCTGTCCTTTGGGGTGACTACGGTATGTCTTGTCATCTGACAGGGGTTTTGGTGAAACGTGAAACAGATAATGTAGCATCTGTAAGTAATCCTACATACTGACCTGGTAAAGAGATAAGTACATTTATCTTAGTTTGTGTGAGTTACACTGATAACAAGCAGGTGTAACCGTGCTGAACCTAGCCGTGTTTAAATTCAGCTCGGTCCAAATATTGACTGTATTGATAAAACTATTTTATGTCTGCGTTGTGTTAAAAGAGAGACAGGAGACCGAATGAGATGAAACGTCGTTTATCGATCAAAGTCAAGGGCTCCAAACCAGCGGGAACAGAACCTCATGCCCGTCTCCTTCATATTTGTAACAACATCATCCAGAGGGCTCTGTCCCACTCAAAATACAAAATGCACAAACCACATGACAATTGGAATTATAATCAAACCTAACCCTGTTACATACCCCTCTGCTGAATTCCACTTGTCCCATTACATTACAAAAAAAATAACAAACCAGTACAGCAAAACCACAGGTATGAACCGACAAAATGGTACAAAACCACTATTCAAATGCACAGGAAACATGTACAACCACCGTTCCCAAGATTGCAAATCTTATCACTACATAAAAAATTACAGTCACCAACACCCAGTCACAAAGACTATCCCATAGGGATCAGCATGAGAAAAGAAAGTTGGCCAGACCCCACCTGAACACATCTTTGGAAAAATTATGCCATTCACATAATCCATAAACATGTAACTGCAAAATACCCCTCCTGAATAGCAAAGAAAAAGAAAACACAACATCCCAAAAATGTTGAAACTCTTCTGTAAAAGGAAAAAAAAACAAATGGGAACATTTACAACTCAAAAGACTGATGCAGGTCTCTGATGCATCATTTCAATAAGTCTAACCACTGGCCTCAACAACCTTCCAGCTCTAGATCTACGATCAGTCACACCGTCAACTACAGTCACCGTAGCAGTATCAGTAGCGAGTACATCAGAAGGTAAGTCAGGGGGCATGTCACTGGGTAGATCAGTCGAAGGGATCAACAAGCAACTAGAGTCTTTCGAATCCATCAAAGGAGCTCCTCCAGAGGACTGTAACTGATAATGGGCTGGCTTATCTTAGGGTCCCCGGTTCAGGTGCATGATCTCTATCAGAGTCTTTGCTCTGATCAGCATCCTCCGCATTTGTCACACTGTCTGCTCCCGACGGTAGGTCAGATACCCAGACTCTTGTTCTGAACTCAGCCGAGTCAGAAGTAACATCACTGACAACTGACCTCCCAACACTGATGTCAAGTGAACTCGACGTTGGAGACAGTACACCACCATCCTCCTGATCATCACTGTCACATTCAGGTACGGGAAGGAAGTTCACAGGCATAATCAGGTTTCGATGGACCACTTTAACTTGGCCTGTAGCGGGATTCTGGATCTTAAAGGTGTGGCTATAATCATTCTTTTCAACCACCACATAGACTGTGCTTTCCCATCGGTCAGCAAGTTTTCTTTTGCCACGTTCTCCTTTGTTGGCCAGTAATACATGGTCATCCACCTCCACAGGTGCACCACGCACTTTACGGTTGTACAAATCAGTGTGACGGCGAAGCTGTTTAGTGGCTGTTGACTGAGCGACTGCCATAGCTTCTCTCATATCTTTCCGCAGGTACTCCACGTAACGGTCAAAGTCCACAACCTCTGGATCACTGGCACCAACTGCAGCAGCCTCCGCCAGCAGCTTGTCATAAGGCACTCAAACAATGTGAAGTACTGAACCGTACGAAGGGTTTCCTGCTAAGAGCGTCAGCCACTACATTCTTTAGGGTGGGAATGTATTTGATGTCAAACTGAAAAGGCACCAACTTAGCAATCCACCTCTGCTCACACGCATCCAACCGGGCCTTGGACAGGATATAGGTCAACGATTATTGTCCGTCCACACGGTGAACTGGTGACCTCTCAACCATTGATGGAACTTGTCGCACACCGCCCACTTTAAGGCAAAAAACTGTAGTCTGTGAGCTGGATACTTGGACAGCTTTATCTCAGCGAGAGAAGCACTTTTTGGTCAACTATGTTAAAACTGATTCTTGGCTTCAGTTTTGAAGTTGATTCTGTGTCTAAGCACTTATTTTAGCTTAAATTACTTGTTCATTATGGTTTTCAATGTAAATTTTCAGTTTTAACAACTTTGATATTTAGTGGGAAAAAACAGCTTTATCTAAGCCAAAGAAGCACTTTTTGGTCAACTATGTTCAAACTGATTCCTGGCTTCAGTTTTGAAGTTAATTCTGTGTCTAAGCACTTATTTTAGCTTAAATTACTTGTTCAATATGGTTTTCAATGTACATTTTGAGTTTTAACAACTTTGATATTTAGTGGGAAAAAACAGCTTTATCTCAGCGAGAGAAACACTTTTTGGTCAACTATGTTAAAACTGATTCCTGGCTGCAGTTTTGAAGTTGATTCTGTGTCTAAGCACTTATTTTGGCTTAAATTACTTGTTCATTATGGTTTTCAATGTAAATTTTCAGTTTTAACAACTTTGCTTTAAGAGTGAAAAAACAGCTTTATCTCAGTGAGAGAAGCACTTTTTGGTCAACTATGTTAAAACTGATTCCTGGCTGCAATTTTGAAGTTGATTCTGTGTCTAACCACTTATTTTAGCTTAAATTACTTGTTCATTATGGTTTTCAATGAAAATTTTCAGTTTTAACAACTTTGATATTTAGTGGGAAAAAACAGCTTTATCTCAGTGAGAGAAGCACTTTTTGGTCAACTATGTTAAAACTGATCCTTGGCTGCAGTTTTGAAGTTGATTCTGTGTCTAAGCACTCATTTTGGCTTAAATTACTTGTTCATTATGGTTTTCAATGTAAATTTTCAGTTTTAACAACTTTGCTTTAAGAGTGAAAAAACAGCTTTATCTCAGTGAGAGAAGCACTTTTTGGTCAACTATGTTCAAACTGATTCCTGGCTTCAGTTTTGAAGTTAATTCTGTGTCTAAGCACTTATTTTAGCTTAAATTACTTGTTCAATATGGTTTTCAATGTACATTTTGAGTTTTAACAACTTTGATATTTAGTGGGAAAAAACATTTTTATCTCAGCGAGAGAAACACTTTTTGGTCAACTATGTTAAAACTGATTCCTGGCTTCAGTTTTGAAGTTAATTCTGTGTCTAAGCACTTATTTTAGCTTAAATTACTTGTTCATTATGGTTCTCAATGTACATTTTGAGTTTTAATAACTTTGATGTTTAGTGGGAAAAAACAGCTTTATCTCAGCGAGAGAAGCACTTTTTGGTCAACTATGTTAAAACTGATTCCTGGCTGCAGTTTTGAAGTTGATTCTGTGTCTAAGCACTTATTTTGGCTTAAATTACTTGTTCATTATGGTTTTCAATGTAAATTTTCAGTTTTAACAACTTTGCTTTAAGAGTGAAAAAACAGCTTTATCTCAGTGAGAGAAGCACTTTTTGGTCAACTATGTTAAAACTGATTCCTGGCTGCAATTTTGAAGTTGATTCTGTGTCTAACCACTTATTTTAGCTTAAATTACTTGTTCATTATGGTTTTCAATGTAAATTTTCAGTTTTAACAACTTTGATATTTAGTGGGAAAAAACAGCTTTATCTCAGCGAGAGAAGCACTTTTTGGTCAACTATGTTAAAACTGATCCTTGGCTGCAGTTTTGAAGTTGATTCTGTGTCTAAGCACTCATTTTGGCTTAAATTACTTGTTCATTATGGTTTTCAATGTAAATTTTCAGTTTTAACAACTTTGCTTTAAGAGTGAAAAAACAGCTTTATCTCAGTGAGAGAAGCACTTTTTGGTCAACTATGTTAAAACTGATTCCTGGCTGCAGTTTTGAAGTTAATTCTGTGTCTAAGCACTTATTTTAGCTTAAATTACATGTTCATTATGGTTTTCAATGTACATTTTGAGTTTTAACAACTTTGATATTTAGTGGGAAAAAACAGCTTTATCTCAGCGAGAGAAGCACTTTTTGGTCAACTATGTTAAAACTGATTCCTGGCTGAAGTTTTGAAGTTGATTCTGTGTCTAAGCACTTATTTTGGCTTAAATTACTTGTTCATTAGGGTTTTCAATGTAAATTTTCAGTTTTAACAACTTTGCTTTAAGAGTGAAAAAACAGCTTTATCTCAGTGAGAGAAGCACTTTTTGGTCAACTATGTTAAAACTGATTCCTGGCTTCAGTTTTGAAGTTGATTCTGTGTC
>JAVLVB010000859.1:64803-90200 GCA_032876305.1 Orestias chungarensis | reverse complement strand
CACATGTGTTCCTTTATTGTTGCTCCTGCAACTCTAAATGAATATGAACTGAATTCATTAACAGGATTTAGCGCCTTTATTTTCTTATTAGCTTATTTTACCGCGCTGGTTCTTCCTCTCCTGCTTCAACTCAGACATGTTTTGGTCTCAGATGTTCACTTAAAGAAGACTTTCCTACATTTTCCTGCTCCGCCATCTTCCTCAGGGCAAATGTGTTTATGAGCCATGCGCTAGCAGAACAAGGCTAACGATTGGCTGATTTCTTCTTCTTCTACTGCTCCACTGGTAGATCACAGCGTTGGGCTCATTACTGCCACCTGTTGACCACAGATGTAACAGATTGTGTTAAAAATAGAGGCTTTCAGTAAAACGTGATTATAAAGCAACTAATAAACGACTAAATTAGCTGTTAACTATTTTAATAATTTATTTTAATCAATTAAATCGATTAGTTGTTTCAGCTTTAATGCTATTCTCTATTTCTCTTATATAAAGTAAGTCTAAGTTGTTGAATAACAAATGTGCTTAGTTTTCTATCCTGTAACTCGATTAATCGACAGAATAATCGATACAAAACTTGATTACTTAAATAATTGTCATTAGCTGTAGCCCTGTATTGTATGACTGAGCGAGGCTAAGTTGTCTGTTGTGTCCCAGCGGGCCGGTGCACAGTAACAAGAGGAAGAGCGCTGACATGGTTCGAAGCTATGAGAAGATTCCAAGAAAAATGGCTAGAATTGAAGAGAAGGAGGTGATCCAGCTCCTGCCAATCAAAGACAAAAGTGGAGTGATCCCAAGGAGCATCGAAAGAGGTAACTTCCACTCAGCTTACCTTCTAATTGGTTGCAGCTTTTACCTGTGAAACTGTCCTAATCTCTATTTTTCCAAACAGTGAAACACCCTCAGAAGGAAGAGGAAGAAGAGGAGGAGGAAGCAGCAGCGATGCCAGATCAAGAGGAAGATGGTAGTCGGCTTTCTTATGTTCCCTTACAGTCTCAAAGTGGTGCAGCTACAGCAATTATTACCTTACCTGCAGTAAACTGGTGTGTCCTCACAGTGATAAAAAAAGAAAGATAAAATCATAAACCAAAAGGGTTTGGCTGTCATATTCTATCCCTTACAGATGGGGTGTCACCGAGCTACGTGGAGCTGTCACCAGAAGAGAGGGAACGACTGAGAGTCCAGACATTAACCCTAAAGAAGCAGCGCATTGCCAGTCTGGCATCAGCCATTATTTCAGATCCATTAAACAATGTAAGTACAGCAGCTGGTGTAAATCCTTAATGACGATGGTGATAAACAACGATGGGAGACAAAACCTAGTTTGATGCTTTGAAACAGGAACTGACTCAATTAACAATTGATGATGTATCCCCCTATTCTCACAAATATGCTCCATGATGCTGCAACACTTGCTTCTGCTCTCTGTGGCATTTACTCTTAAAGTAAAACATGTTTTATAGAACAATAATCTTTCCTGCCATAGAGAAGATTATTAAATGGAGCTTTTCAGAAGCTCAGAGAGATTAAACCCTAATTGTCTGTTATAACTTTCAGGAACATTGTCAGGTTTTATTTTTGCAAACACACTTCAGTCATGGGGGGTTTGCCAAAAACAACCAGAAAAAAGGGGTAAGGTTGTATGTGGAGAACATGCAATTTCAAAACCTGTAACCCAGAACGTTTTTGTTTATATTATTTTTAAAACCAAAATAAAGTCTGAAAAAAGTAGATCAGGGCCTTCAGCCCCCCGCAGTAACTAAAAGTCTCCCCTGGGGGGGTTTGAGTTAATGACATATATGTATGCGGCCCTGAGTCTCATTTTTGTAATAAAATATATATAATTAGATTTTATAGGATTTATTAGGAAACAAATAAGTAAACCTGTTGGCTTTACATTTAGGATTTATTGTTTATCCCATATCCAGACACAAGTCAAAGCTAGTCCTTTAAAATATGGCACAGTATCAATCAAAGATTTAGAAAAACAACAGTTGTTAAAAATATAAGGGTGTGCAAATTTCTGCCAGCTCGCATAACCATGATGGCTTTTTTTATTTTATTAATGATACTCTGCAATATTATAACTGCCACACATGTTTATTATAATAACAAATTTGCAGATCTGCATCACTTAACAGGTAAAAAAAACTGAATTTCCTTACTTACCTTTTGGACATACAGGGTGCATAAAGCTTATTGTAATGTATTAGTAATGAGGTCTAAGACCTACTTAGACCTACCGATAAACACATTTTGTATCTTACCATCACCAGTTAATGTATTTCTCCAAAGAATAAGTCATTCACTAACCCATCACCAGCGTTTCTGGTTCCCCTCATCATTGGTGAGGAAGGGAGTACGGTATGAAGTTAAAGAGAATGTCCTGCAGGTTATAGCTTTCAAAAAGCTGCGGGAGTGATGATGATGATGTACAGGGGGATAGTGATGATGATGGTGGTGGTATATGCTGTAGATGAAGCGTGTAAAGGAGATGCGTGGGATGATGATGGAGGCTGACCCCAGCGTGGCTGTTTCAGTGAGGAAAATGGTGATGGTTTCTCTAATGGAAGTCTTCAAAGACATCGCCCCCTCCTACAGAATACGACCCCTGACCCCTGCAGAGAAAAACCTCAAGGTGACCCAAACACAGTTTGTGTATTTCTATTTTTGTGTATGTTTAACAAATCGTTAATTTTGGTTAACCTGCAGGTGAAGAAAGAGACGCAGCAGCTTAGAGAGTTTGAGGAAAGTCTGGTCAGTCAGTACAAGTTCTACCTGGAGGACCTGGAACAGACCATCAAGGGTATATCATTGCAACACACACACACTCTTGTAACACTATGCTTCTGGGGACTTTCCTTCGGTGTTTATTCGTTTCTGTAGCCTGACCCTTACACTAAACCTGCCGAAACATAACAATTACCAATTCATGCCTAACCCCAACTCAATTAACTCTATAGTCGTACACCTGAACTCTGACCCAGAAACTGTCCTCGTTGGGACAAGGCTTTGGTCCCAAAGAAGAGCTAAATAAATAATCTGAACGTGTGTCTCTACCAACATGTTATGAACAGAGTTAGTAAGTGGTAGACATTGCTGGGTGGGTGAGTGTCTTGTTCCACATTTATTTGTTTATTGTTGCTTGTTTTTTGTCTGCAGAAGAAACACAAAATGACGAGATATTAACTGAACTCATTAACAGTATTTAGCGAGTTTATTATCTGACAGGCTATCGGTTATTTTTACCGCGCTGTATCTTGCTCTCCTGCTTCAAAAGTTTGTATTTCTAGGCATATAATTATTTCAGTAACTGCATTTATACCTAATCTAAACGTTTACCCTAACCTACCCATATTCCTAACCCTAGTCTTAACCAAAGTCCACCACATTAGGAATGAGCTTGGCCCCTAAAATGTCCATCAGTCTTTATAAGAGTAGTGAGTATGCCAGAGAATGCGGTTGTTTCTGAAACTTTGCAGTGACCTACCTTTGTCATTCATTTCCAGCCTCATGCTGACTTTTACCCTAAACTTAAGCATTACCAGTACATGTCTAACCCTAAATCTTACTTCGTATTAGTAAACCTAACTACTAACCCCAAAAATAACTCTGCTTTTCGTTGGAGGTTGCAGTCCAAAAAAAAGATGTGCTCACACACACACACCCGCAATAACCCACATCCTTACGATTTGTCTTCATCCCCAGACTGGAAGCAGAAGAAGAGGAAACGCAGCCAGACAGTGAGCCTTCAGGCGTACCACAGCCTGGCTGAAGTTTCTGTCCGCTGCTTGTGTGAGCTGCTGCACTCTATGCAACATTTCAACTTTCACAACAACATCATCGTCATCCTTGTGCCTCTGATGAATGACCCCGTGAAGAAGGTGAGACAGTCTAGATGGCATCTGCTGCTAGAGTAGGTCAGGTCACGGTGAGCATCTCAGGTTGGATTGTGCTCAGACGTAAGATCGTCTTTTTACGTAGGTCTTAAATCGATTAATCTGTCGATTAAATTTACGATTAATCACTTATTCATTTATTTTGCTCAGACATGTTTTGGTCTCAGATGTTCACTTAAAGAAGACTTTCCTACATTTTCCTGCTCCGCCATCTTGCTCAGGGCAAATGTGTTTATGAGCCATGCGCTAGCAAAACAAGGCTAACGATTGGCTGATTTCTTCTTCTACTGCTCCACTGGTAGATCACAGCGTTAGGTAGCTCATTACTGCCACCTGTTGACCGCAGATATAACCGATTGTGTTAAAAATAGACCACTTATGGTACGACGTTATTTTAAAGCAACTAATTAGCTGTCAGATATTTTAATAGTCGGTTTTAGCCCATTTAATCCATTAGTTGTTTCAGCTCTAGTCTGCAGATGGTGATCTAATGATTTAATGGATTTCTAATGTTGCAGATGTCAGAGATGTGCTGTGGTGCGTTCAGAAAGCTCTTCCAGGAGGAAAGAGTGGGTGTGGCCTCACTGGCCACTGTGCGCGTCATCTCAGGCCTCACAAAGAGCCTCAACTACAACGTCAGACCCGAGGTAACAAACCAAAGACCCCTGAACCACATCTGGGTCTGGAGCTGCATCTGTTTAGTACTGTTGGACTTATTGTCTGCTTTTTTCAACTGTTGTTTTTTCCCAACAGGTGCTTAGAACACTACTGGCTCTAAGGATCAGGGAGGTGGAGATGAAGAAGGATCTGGATGCCACAGCACCAAAAAGGAAGTTCATGACAAACAAAGAGAAGAAGAAAAACTTGTCTAGAATGCAGAGAAAGGTAACCCACACTCTCAGCTGGAGTTTATTAGTTCATCATTCAAGTAGAGGATGTTTTATAAGGAAACATGACATTTCCTAAGGTTCTTTATGCTGCATTCACATCAAACGCGTCTGGGGCGTCTAGTTTACATGCAAAGTCCATGTTAGAGAAAAATCTTGCAGCCTTTGGAGCGACTGACGCTGTAGACGTGCCGAACGCTCCAAATGTTTAGAGACCCTGCTGTGTGGCGGGGGCAGAGGACCTGGATGTAATGATGGCAGATAAACTTATTGTTGCTGTATTCGCTAACCCACCCTTGTCAGCGCCGCTCCTAGAGTAGGAAAGGACCAAACTGAACGAGTTTGCCGGTAGATCCAGACATGGCGCTGATGCAGCCGACAATGATGTTCTTTTGCTTTTTTTAAATATAATACAGCCAAGCCACTCTCTTAATTTCATCTGCGGTTCTACAAAAAGTGTGGCTGGAGATGTTTGTGTGAGCGCAGCGTGTTTTACAGATGAGACAGACAGAGGAAGTCATTCGGCCTTTATCATTATATCCATGGTTGGACAGTAAGGAAAAACTAAGTATGTGTCTGCATTCAGTGGAAGAAAGCGGAGGAAAAGCTGGAGAAGGAGCTGCTGGAGGCTGAAGCTTCAGAGAGCAAAGAAAAGAAGACGAAGCTGGTAAGATTTTCTTTAGGAATAAAAAATCATGGGAGAAAGTAAAGAAGAAAGTTTAAATCTCACTCTTCCTGTTTTTCCTCTGCAGCACACAGAGACTCTAAACATCATTTTCCTCATCTACTTCAGAATACTCAAGAAAGCTCAGAAATCGGTTCTTCTCCCCGTCGTCCTGGAAGGGCTGGCTAAGTATGACAATAAAGTTAAAGTTCCCGCTGCTGGGACCAAAACGTGTGTTTGTTATGGTGGAGCACGGCGACCTTTCACTTTTGGCTGGGGTGGGGGGGGTTTAGTGTCAGTCAAAAGAAAGAAAATAATCAATTATGTCACATTTAGAGAAAAAATGCGGAGTCAGTAAATTCAGGCGAATTTACATAATTCTGCTATTTCTGCGCTTAGATGATATTTAGGAGGTTAATATGCAGCGTTTTAAAAATGATGCGCATGCCTGCATATTGTACACCCTTTCCTTGATGTTGCGGGATTTTCTGCGATCGCAGAATCGCGAATTTCTGGAGGGACTCTATAGTAATCACCATACTTTGACTTTGTCCAGTTTTGCTCACCTGATCAACCTGGAGTTCTTTGATGACCTGCTGAATGTGCTGCAGAACCTCATCCAATCAGGAGTGAGTATTTGGCATGTTTCCTCACCCAAACACAGTCCTCATCTTTAGTAATTGGTTGTTGTGTCATTAATCTGTGCAGGATCTGACCAATCGGGAGAGTCTGCACTGCATTCAGACAGTCTTCACTATTCTGTCTGGACAAGGTCAGATTTTTCTTCTGTGGCTTAAACGACTGCTGAATGTTTCACCTGTTCTAAAGGCCAGTTTAAAAGCTGTCAGCTGTTCTGCACCCTAAGAAACCATGTCTGCAAACATTTATAGTTTATATATAAACCACATTTACAACCTCAACAAGCCTACAGTTGATAATAAAATCATCAGTAAAATACCAATAAAACATTTTATTGAAGCACTTTATTTCAGTTAAAGCAGTTTTACACCGTTTAGTTTGACATTTCAGCTGGTGTTGAAGGTCAGGGTAAATAAAAGCATCTCAGTCCAGACTTACCAATAATCTCAGCTCTTATTATGCTGGACATGTAAAGTCATATTTTATTTCATCTTTATTGTGAATGTTTAGCAGGAGGCTGACTTAGTTGGACATTATTGTTACTAATAATATGATATTCTACTCAGAAAACAAGTCTGAGTTGAAGCAGGAGAGGAAGAACCAGTGCGGTAAAATAAGCTAAGAAAATTAAAGCGCTAAATACTGTTAATGAATTCAGTTCATATTCATTTAGAGTTGCAGGTGTGTGAACAGCTTTGTTACTATTTTGTGTTTCTTCTGCAGACTAAAACAAGCAAACATGTGGAACAAGACGCTCACCCCCAGCAATGTCTACCACTTACTAACTCTGTTCTAAACATGCTGGTAGAGACACAAGTTCAGATTATTAGGAACAATAATGTCCAACTAAGTCAGAACATTCACAATAAGGATTAAATAAAATGTATATGTCCGGCATAATAACGGCAAATTTTTTATTAAATGCTGAACATTGATAAGTTTGATTGAATTCTACCTCATTTTTGTATTTTATGCATAAAATGAACAAATATTTGACGCTGTTGAGCTCATTTGTTCCCTTTAAAGTTAAATAAATTGCAGTGAACGACACAATTCTGTTTATCTTTTTCTTAATGAACATCAGTTTTTTATAGATTACATGGGAACGTAAAGGCTAAATAAAATTGATAGTAGAAAGCGATTAATCGATCAATTATGAAAACAATGGACTGATTATTTGTTTATGAAAATAATCGTTAGTTTCAGCTCTACCTTCAAGGTGTGTGTGTCTGTCTTTGTGGAACAGGTGATGCACTGAACATTGATCCACTGAACTTCTACTCTCAGCTTTACAAAATTCTGCTGAAGCTTCACGCAGGTGTGTTCACAGCTTTCTAGGAAAAACACCAATCACACGGAGCTCGAGGTTTCTAGAGGTTTTACGTTCACACTCTGGCTGTCTCAGGGGCTCCCAATGATGACATGGTCATTGTGCTGCGGTGTTTGGACTCCATGCTGACTCGCCGCAGAAAGCAGGTGACCCTACAGAGGGCCATGGCGTTCCTCAAGCGTCTGAGCACACTCGGTCTGCACGTCTTGCCCAATGCCTGTGTTGGTATTCTGGCAGCAAACCGAGCCACCATGCATGTGAGTGTCTTGACCCTTACTTTTAATAACCACGGAATAAGACGACCTAGCTCCTCCCTTTTTGTTGTTTTGTCTTCAGTCATTCCCCAAGTGCGACTTCCTTTTGGATAATGAAATTCAGGGCAGCGGCTTCTATCTGCCAGAGCTGGACGAGCCTGAACATTGCAATGCTCAGAACACGGCACTGTGGGAGCTTCACACACTGCAGGTATATACACACATGTTACATGAAATATACACCAACATACCTGTTAGGAAAAATATTAGCTGTAGCTATTAAAGTTATTGAATAAAATTTTGACCCTTGTCACATGTTTCCTCCAGATGCTCTCGTTCGGATTCAAGTTAGGAATTTGGTTCTGTTTAATAAGAAAGATCTCATGTTTCTGCTGCACAGGAAAACTCATTTAAGATTGATTATGTATTTATTCTGTCAGGAACTGAAACCATTTCTCAGTCTGAATGCCACAGCGCCTCATTTTGAGGCTGCTGTTGGAATCCGAATGTTCTAAAAGCTCCTGATCTCCATGTACCCATAAATCATAAGCAGAGGTGGAGTTACACCTTTTTCCTTGTCCACTGAGAAAAAAGTCTGAAAATAAACCTATGCATCGCTTGGATTAATGACAGTAAAGCCGACACCTCAATGCCACACGTCGAATGCCTGAAGCTGTACAAGGTTAACTCTTAACAACCTTCATGGCCGTCACCATACGGCTGTGTAATCAAACATCTTTGAGACCAGTTGTGCAAGTGTCTCCTTAAATCTGTAATATACGGTCTACCAACGCAGACTTGGTATGACATCAAGATATAAACTAAGCTTGTAGGATATTGACTCACAGATCCACTACAGAGACATAAGAACCTGATTCTAAAAGTGTCTGGATGACGTCAAAATGGGGAAGATAAACTACACAGAGGGAGCTACTATCTCATAATGCTGCGTTAACACCGAACTTGTCAAGAGTTTGAAGCGTCTGACTCTAAAAATGCACATACGTCCAACTTGAAGCTTTAGATGTGTTTTTGACGCTCCAGACGCATCCGGTTTGAACACAGCATAAAGTAAAATGGCAGATGTTGAGGAAGTACCTTGTAATGCCACAAAAGGGGTGGCATCAATGAAGAGGCCACACGGAAAGCAGCAACAGCCAAACGCCTGAGCAAGTACTGCATGGCCACATGCACACCTTACCAAGCGGTAACCGTGCCAGATCAGTTATCCAACAGTCATGTTTATGGATCGTGGTGGGGAAGCTGGAATGTACAGGGAGAATCTGTTCACTCCAAAACTCAGCCTGGGATGCTTCTATAGTGACTTCTCCATGTATCTGTGAGCTCTCACTGCACCCGTGTATGGACACGCATGTCTGACATCAATATGTTGGTGTTGCTGTACTTTCAGAGGCATTTCCATCCGGTTGTTCGGCGGTTGGCTGATCATCTGAGTTCTGGTGCACCCAGCGATGGCTCAGCAGCTCTCAGTTTGGAGTTCTGCCGCAGGTATAAAAACAAGACTTACTTAAATACGCCTTTAATTACAGGCGGGGCTGGAAGCCATGTTGAGTTATGTTCAGCAACAGCTAAGATCTCCTCGTCTGCTCAGGTCTCCACTAGACTTGTTTGAGGACTACAGTGTTAAAGACATGACCTTTAACCCACCTGTTGCTCCGCCTGCCTCCAAGAAGAAGAAGGTAGGAGAGTCGCCCTTGCCTGCATTCATGCTCTATCTGATTCTCATGTTATACGTTAATATGTGTTCACCTGGATGCTGGGCTTCATTTCTTCCATGTTCAGGATCAGTTTTTGGTGGGAGGGACTCTGCTGGACGAAAAGCTGCAGAAGCAAGCAAATAGGATCCTGAGTGCGGCTGAGGACACACAACTGGACTTTACTGGGACAAAGATCAGACAGTGACACGCATGTAACCTGGAGACTCTGAAGACTTACAGCAAACAGTGTCTTGATGTTTGGGGACTGCAGTTCATTTTTATCCAAAGTCAAACAGTTAAATTATGAAACGTTTCAGCTCCAAAATGATTTTATATCATTCAAGGAACTTTAGGCTTCATCTTGCTGTGAGATGTGAAAGAGGTTTTTTCACAGTACCTTAATGTCTCCAACTGAACTGTTGGAGGATGATGTCCAGTTGCTGTTTCCTGAAAAATAAATGTTGACCACATACGGTTCAAGGTAGAGACTGTCTAGTTGTGTCCTAATTAGGAAAGTCCTGCTTTTGTAACTTGCTGTTGCCTTAAATTCTTCAAGCACTCACTTTTGTGCATTATTACCAGTCCTCACCTACATAATTTCATCCCACTTTAACCTGATTAGATGATTAGTGGTTCCAGGTTGGCTTCTGTTCCTTCAGCTTGTTTCTAACAACTTTCTCTGAAACCCTGACTTCTGTTTGTCTTTTGTTTCTTCTTATCTACCATATTGCTATTGAATTTTTTTATGTTTCTGTCTGCCTAGAGGTTTCCTTTGCCAACCTGGACTCTGCCTTTTGGTAACAGCAAGTCACGTTTAGAGTGTTTAGACGGGGGGGGGGCTTTAAAGCAGGAGTCTTGATATTAGTTTGGAATCCTCTGCAGGGTTATCACGATCCCAACTTTTTCTCTGTCACTAACACAAATGCGTCATTTGTGCTAAAAGTTTATAGTAACATAAAATTACTGACAGCAAAAGTGTTTGTACTGAACATTTTTTAAAGGTGTATTAAGACCCATTAAAAAAAAAAACTACAGAGATGCTGTTTGACCATCCAACAGGGCCTGAACTGTCGGCCACCCTACATGTCAAACTTATTATGTAGTCACACAAATGATGGAGCTTTAAAAGTCAATCAGGAACTTGGGTATCCCTCAGGGCTATAGCCTTCATCCTGGAAGTTTAGACACGGCTCATAGAGAAAAACAAATTCATCCCTATTACCATATCCTGCAAACTGCTTACCTTAGTTTTGGAAGAAGCTTGGGTGGAACATCCTGGTGCAAATAATATGCAAATGATTTGTTTGGCAGCAGACTGCATTCATGGATTTACTTGGGTTTAGGTTGGGAGAAAATGAAGGTTGGTAATATTCTGCATCAAGCCATGGGGCATGTCCCAACAGGAGAGATGGTCCATCCCATAACATTTTATGTAACTGGGTTTTATTCCTATTGAAAAAAAAAATGAATAATTTTGCAGATCCTGAATGTCTTGATCTCCAGGATTTCTCCAACAGATCACCGACTGACACTGTTAGAAATAATTTATGGCAGACCTTTTTTAGAATGCCCATGTTAGAAACAAAGACCGTTAAGTAAGTCGATTTTGACCCAAGTGATTGGAAAAGGTGTTCCTGCACCAAGAGGTTATAAAAACAAAGAAGCCAGAATTTGTGAGCCAATTTTGGAGATTAAAGTCCTTAAGAGGAAGTGTTTGTGGATGTGAAGGTCCTGGACGACACCCACAGCAATCAAGATAACAGAAAGACCATCTTGAATCCACCTCAACCCATTGCAAAAAGGTGACGATAGGAAGTGGTGGAAGTCAGCTTATAGTGCCGTTATCTCAAACCAGTGAAGAAACCAACTGGTCCACACCTATTTCTTAGGTCAGTGTGGTTAAAACCCCTCACTCATAACCAAGTTCATCTCTGTGTGAGCTCTGTTGGGGTGTCTCCTGACTAAACACCATCTGACCCTCCTAAAAAGAGCATCAAGAACATCTCGACGAAGCCATCTCACCTTTTTGTAACATTCCTGGTATAAACATACCCACTTCAGCAGAGGAACCTTACTGACCAGTCTCTTCTATTCAACCTAGACTGTTCGGATGCCCTCTTAAACCCTATTATGAAGAGCGGCTTATATAAATTATTTTGAAGTTATTTTCGTAGGGGACAACACTAAGCATCATTCAGCTTCTAAATCGTATTGGCAAAAGGACAAAGAAGTCTAAATCGACCTCATGATTATGGACAGACCCGATGCTACGACTAGGAGGGAATCAGTGGTACTAGATTTTTTGACAGCCTCCTAGCTGAGTATGTGTAATTTTAAATGACACCTGTTGCACACACATCCCGGATGAGACCTCGGACGGCCATTCAACAGCTAAACTTTCTAAAAACAGCTGACTCAAGATGTACGTGACGCAGGATTGGCTCCATTAACATGGTTAATTTCTGATCCTTGGTAAAAAATCTTATTAAAGTTTTTATCTGCTTTATGATTTGGATTTCTTTGTGTTTGTTTGTAAAATGTATTGTTCAATGTCCGAAGTGTATGCTTAATAAAATGATTGTAATACATTATCTTATCTAAGTTTATAAAATACATTTTTTACCACATTGAATTTTTTTATGTGCAATTTATTAAAAGTCATAAGACTTCTCAGTCTTCAACACAATACACAGATTGCAATAATTTCAGGTAAAATAAAAAATTGAGCTGTGATAAATCAGTTCTACTCCAGACGTAATTTACACAGAGCACACAGGTACTCGCTGTTGTTTTCGTCACAGTCCAGAGCTTTGTCATAAAGCTCTGCAGCTTTCGCTGCGTCTCCTTCAGCTTTGGCAACTTCAGCCAAAAGAGAGTAGGCCATGCTGTCATCCTTGTCTTCAGTAATGTGATTATCTGCAATACGCTTCAGCATCTGCAGGAAAAAAAATCATAAAAACAGAACCTCTATCAAAACAAAGATTTACTTTAAATTAGGACAGGTTAAACTCCTGAAGAAGAATGAATGTCCGGTTTTGCCTTTTTTCTGAAAGTTACTTCTCAAGATGTTCTACCAAAGAGACTGAATCACTCTGAGACAGATGCTTACATCAGATACATTCTTTTTTTCAAAATAATACCATCCATCCTTCCATCCATTGTCTTCCGCTTATCTGGGATTGGGGGCAACATCCTAAGCAGGGAGACCCAGACTTCCCTCTCCTCAGCCACTTGGGCATGCTCATCCTGGGGACTCCCAAGGTTTTCCCAGGCCAGCCGAGAAACACGACGGACCACTACAGGGCCCGCATCACAGCAGATGCCGCACCAATCCATCTATCGATCTCCCGCTCCATTTTCCCCCCCATTCATGAACAAGACCCCAAGATGCTTAAACTCCTCTACTTGAGCCAGGACCTAACAGCCCGTATCAAAGGGCCTGGTACCCCATACTCCCAAAGTACCCCCCACAGTAAACCCCAAGGGACACGGTCGAAAGCCTTATCCAGGTCCACAAAAGAAATGTACTGGTTGGGCGCACTTCCATGCACCCTCCAGGACCCGTACTAAGGGTATAGAGCTGGTCCAGTGTTCCACGACCAGGACAAAAACCACACTGCTCCTCCTGAATCCAAGGTTCAAATATCAGACGGACCCTCCTCTCCGGAACCCTCGAATAGACCTTACCGGGGAGGCTTAAGAGTGTGACTCCCCTATAATTGGAACACACTCTACGGTCCCCCTTTTTCAATAGGCGATGCTGCAACCAAAACAACCCTATCACATCCAGAGTCTTAAGGAACTCCGGGCAACTCTTATCCACCCCAGGGGCCTTACCACCGAAGAGCTTTTTAACTACCTTGGTGACTTTGGCACCAGAGTTTGGAGAGCCTGCCCTTAGGTCCACATGCTCTTCTTCCTCAGTGAAAGACGTGTCAGCAGGATTGAGGAGGTCCTCGAAGTATTCCGCCCAATGACCCACGACGTCCTGAGTTGAGGTCAACAACTCACCATCCCCACTGTAAACAATGTTGGTGGTGCAACGCTTTCCCCCCCTGAGACGCAAAATGGTGGACCAGAATCGACTCGAAGCCGTAGTCTTTTTCCATGGCCTCTCCGAACTCCTCCCACGCCCGGGTTTTTGCCACAGCAACCACCCAAGCCGCATACCACTCGGGTAGCCGGTACCCGTCAGCTGCTTCCAGACTCCCACAGGCCAAATCCGATAGGACTTCTTCTTTAGTTTGACAACATCCCTTACCTCGGGTGTCCACCAGCGGTCCAACAACCCTGCGACCACAGCTCCGGGTAGGCGCCTCAGCAATGCATGCACGGAATATGGCCCAGTTGGACTCAATGTCCCCAACTTCCCCCGGAACCTGTTTGAAGCTCTCACGGAGGTGGGAGTTGAAGCTCCGCCTCTGCCAGGCGCTCCCAGCAGACTCAATAGAATTTTTGAGCGTATTTTTGTTTTTAAAATACGTTCAAATTTTTTTTTGAAATAATAAAAATTTAGTATAGGCTACCCAAACCAACATAGAATTAAGTAAGTATTCTCTTCATGTCACATGTCATGAAGAGAATACTGAGCATTTGAGAAATCTGGGCATCTGAGTGTTATCCTGTAACTCAGTAGATGAGGTGGTAGATAATTTCAACTACCAGAGCTTGCAATGATTTTGCCCAATTCGTGATGAAGAAAATTGACATTATTAATCTGCCAATCGACACCAAATTTAGAACGCTTTGCTAAAATATAAAAAATATGGCAAAATTTCAGCAACTTATGCTTAAAAAACTTAAAGAAATTATAAATTAAAGGAACTCCTCTTATTGTCTTGATATCCTACCCACAACTTTCTTTTAAAAAGATCAGCCTATCATTGCATCTGATCTGATACAAACAGTAAACTCATCCCTCCTTTTGGCTGTTTTTCCACAGGCTTTAAAAACAGAACTCAGCTAAACTATGAAAAAAGCATACTCTTGACAAGTCCCTACTGCATAACTACAGGCCCATCTCAAAGCTCTCAATTTTCAGCAAAATAATTGAAAGGACAAGTAAATAGCTCCATAACAATGATAAACCGCTTTAACGTCCTTCAGTCTGAGTTCGGTGCTCACCACAGTACTGAGACTGCCCTTGACAATGTGTTCAATGAAAACACACACACTCACACAAAAAACAACACTAATGGAGACTGTAGAAGAACACCAGGGCTGGTTCTGTTGGACCTTAGTTCAGCATTTGACACTGTTGACTATGATATGTTTTTGAAGCAACTTAAGCTGGGTTGGACTCTCTGGCACAGAACAGGGACTTCTTTATATAAGTAAGTAACTGGAAAGAAGCCACATGTAGAGTGGCCGAAGATTCAATCCTTGGGCCACTTCTGTTTAATTTTCCTTTTTTTTCTTTTGATTATTTGTATAGCGCCAATTTACAACAGATGTTGTCTCAAGGCCCTTTACAAGAAAATCAAATAAAATCATAGATACATCATAAACAAATCAGTTTGAAAAGGTTTCCAATCTGAGGAACCCCGGAAGATTCATCGAGTCATTAATTTGTGTCCCTCATACTGAGCATGTATGTAGTGACAATAGCATGATCTCTCTTTTTAAGTTTCATCAGAACTCTTGCTGCAGCGTTTTGGACCAACTGAAGACTTTTAATTGCATTTTGCAAACTTCCTGCTAATGAAGAGTTACAATAGTCCAGCCTTGGCATAACAAATGCATGGACTAGTTTTTCAGCATCTGTCCTAGAGAGAATATTTCAATTTTTTCCTATATTCCTAAGGTGAAACAAGGAAATATTAGAGACCTGTTTTATATGGGACTTGAAAGACATTTCCTGATCAAAAATAACCCCAAAGTTCTTTACATTGTTACCAGATGCCGATTTGATGCTATCCTGTTTAAACGGTTGACTAAGCAGTTTCTTTTTTAGAGATTCTGGTACAAAGATAACTTCTGTTCGGGAGCAGAAAGTTTAAAGTCATCCACATTTTTATGTTATCTACACATGCCTGTAATCTACCAAACTGACTGGATTCTTCAGGATTTTCTGTTTAATATCTTCTGTTAATATCTTATGTTTAATATAGTAATAATGAAAAAATTATGCTCATGTTATCCGAGACGATAACAAGCAATCAGATTAGATATAATAACTTACCATGAACCCATCCAAGCACTGAACATACGAACAAATCAATGCCTGGTTGCGCCATAACTTTCTCCAGCTGAATAGAAACAAAGCTGAATATACAGGGATTGGACAATGAAACTGAAACACCTGGTATTAGACCACAATAATTTATTAGTATGGTGTAGGGTCTCCTTTTGCAGCCAATACAGCATCAATTTGTCTTGGGAATGACATACAGTAGTCCTGCACAGTGGTCAGAGGGATTTTAAGCCATTCTTCTGCAGGAAAGCGGCCAGGTCACGACGTGATGCTGGTGGAGAAAAACGTTTTCTGACTCACTCCTCCAAAACACCTCAAAGTTACTCAAAAATATTTAGATCAGGTGACTGTGCAGGCCATGGGAGATGTTAAACTTCTCTTTCATGGTCATCAAACCAATCTATCACCAGTCCTTCTATGTATATTGGTGCACTGTCATCCTGATATACAGCACTGCCTTCAGGATACAGTGTTTGAACCATTGGATGTACATTGTCCACCAGAATGGTTCGGTAGTCCTTGGCAGTGACAGGCCCATCAAGCACAAGTATTGGGCCAATTGTGCCATGATATTGCAGCCTAAACCACCACTGATTAACCCCCATGCTTCATTGTGGCCATGCAACAGTCTGGGTTTTACGCTTCTTTGGTGCTTCTCCACACCTGTTCCCAGATGTTTCGCATTGTCCTGAGCCCAAGATTTGCGCTCTTTGCACCATTGAAACCAATGTTTGGCATTGGCACAAGTGACCAAAGGCTTGGATACAGCAGCCCAGCCGTGTACATTGACACTGTGGAGCTCCTGACGGACAGTTCTGCTTTCAGACAGCTTCCTCTTGCGTCCATGGTTAATACTGTTGGATGTGGTTGGTCCTTCTTGGTGGTATGCTGACAGTACCCTGGATACCGTGGCTCTTGATACATCACAAAGACTTGCTCCCTTGGTCAAAGATGCGCCAGCAAGATGTGCACCAGCAATTTGTCCTCTTTTGAACTCTGGTATATCACCATAGTGTTGTGTGCTACCCTTACCCTGCTAATTGGACCTTCACACCCTACACTTACAGGGTGCAATGTGCAATTAATGAAAAATGGCAACCAGGCTGTTCCAATGTACCCATGAAATCTCCCACACTAAAATGACATGTGTTTCAGTTTCATTGTCCAACACCTGTATATTTAAACCTACACAGGAGTGATCAAGTGTCAGCACATAGCTTCAGTTATTACAGCTAGAAACTAATGATCAGGCCCAAACTCTGGATGTAGGGATAGACTCAGAACTGAACATTCAAAGACACATAAAAACAGTTACAAAGTTGGCCTTCTATCACCTGTAGAACATTTTTAGGACTAAAAGACTGATGTTCATAAAGTATCTACAGAAACACCCATGCATTTATATTTAGTTGAATTGATTACTGCAAGTGTTTTCAATGTTCATAAAATAAACATTGATTAGAAAAATTGATTACTGATTGTTCTTGATAATTTGATGTGATAGCAGTGTTTTCACATAAAATGTTACAGTGTTTGGGTTTAGGCATTTAATTTTGCAATTTTAAAAGAAGTTCTGAAGGAATTAAAGCTGTCAGTGATTTCTGTAAAAGTAGACGCTCACCTTTATACACTGTTTCCATTCCAATGTTTTTGGTACCAGATGTAGAGCCTGTGGATTTATAGATGAGTCAGACAGGATCTCCATATAGTTTTACATAGCAATCAGATAGGAGTTATAGAAAGTTATACGATAAATCAGAGGACTTTTACAGTGGCCTCAGAGAGAAGTTGAAGAGAACCTACAGTGCAGAAAAAGATAAAATGTTGGACATTCTTCTGACCCATTGTTACTATCTTGTGTAGCAATGAAGTGGTATGATTCTGGAAAAGAAGATGGTCTGGTTGCATCCTTATCTCTACTTGTGGTGCTAATTGCTCACAAGTTGCCCCTTGGCAACTCTGCTTCTCGTCTCATCAGCACTCGTGCATTCCACCTGTGCTCAGCTCTATTTAACTGGGCCTAAAATCAGTTTTCCTTGCCAGATTGCTTGATCCTGACTTTGTTTCTGGCACATGAGTTGCATCTTTTTGTCTTACCCCTGCAAGACTAGTTCGAGCTTTCCGATTTCTGGACCAAACAACCTAATTTCTCTTCCTCCTGACCATCGCCTCCGGTCTTTCCCTCTTGTTTGTATGCCTGATGCTGTCGTTACAGCTGTTTCTGTCTCACAACCACAAGTTCTGTCTCATGTAGTGGATTTCTAACCCGAACATTTGCTCCTGAGTAAGTTACCATTACGGTCAATATTTCTATTCCAACTGGAGTTCTGTGCTGTTGCTGCCTGAT
Source organism: Orestias chungarensis (assembly GCA_032876305.1). Taxonomy (NCBI): domain Eukaryota; kingdom Metazoa; phylum Chordata; class Actinopteri; order Cyprinodontiformes; family Cyprinodontidae; genus Orestias; species Orestias chungarensis. The sequence continues at coordinate 72,269 of JAVLVB010000859.1, read as the reverse complement.
GTCACAGGCAAGCCCAGCTCTGTTCCAAGCACTTTTCCCTACTTCAAAAGCATTCTGAGAAGGGTGGTGCCCCATTTTTAATTATAAAACTTTGATAATTTTTTATATATATATATAAATATATATATTTTTATATGTAGTAATAGTACCATAATTAATAAGTCTATAAGCCATAAACTGTTGCATTCTTGTTGTAAAATGTTTCATTAAAACTCCCTATTTGATGTAAGATTCTTGTCTCTGATGGTGCTGGCTGGCTTATTCCCCTCATGCTCACAGTTGTGCTAGAGAGGCTTTGGGAAGATTGGAGATCATGCTAACATCTGCTGAGACCGTCAGTACATGGAGAAAATCTGGATAGATATCGCAATGAAAGTTTATGTTGGTGAGCCAACCCGCCACTGAGTATGGACAGTTTCCATTCTTTGCCTCTCCACTCTTCCTCCAAACTCTGGGGACCTCGATCTTCAAATTAAATACATACTTTACTTTACTTTTATGTAAAAAAATAGACTTAGAAACGCTGAGCAATACTTCAGTTTTATATGCTTAGACATGATGAGGTACCTATTGCCAATGTCTAAGATTTGTCTGTGCATAGTGGCTGTTGACGTACAGAAATCAGCCTAAGTCCACTCGTTGTGAAGCTTCTTGCTTGACAATCACTTAAGGCTTAACAATACCTTAACATAAGTCGTTTTATGATTGCCAGTGGTTTGCTATGGCTGACCATGGCATGGACAGGGAAAAACGATACAGGAGTATTGGGTCTAGCTTCAACCTCAAAACTATGGAACTTTGACATTTACTAGATTGATAGCAGGCACAATTTAGCAAATTGTAAGTTTTACTTTATATTATTAAGTAAGAAATGCATAAAAGAAAACTATTAATGAAAAAGAAAAGCTAATCTGGCTGAACTATAAATGATAACTGGAAAGAAGTTGAATAGCCTCAATCACTGGTTTCGGATTTCTCAAAGGTTTGCACCATTTAGCAGTTTTAAGCGTCAGCATTGCAAAAACACAATGAAATTCACAATAAAACGGCGTCAATTATTTCATCCCAACTAATTGATCTCTAAACAGACAATCAGCCTTATTTTATTAGTTCTTAAGAATCAGGGAATCTCCGATGTACAAGGAAATCCAGGCTTTTGCAGAGGTGACTGCGAAAATAAGACAATGCTATTTGGATAATCCTGGTGTAAAAGACAAAAGCAGTGCTGGGATTATTCTTCAAAAACCATATTAAACTATCATACAACGGTTTACAATTCATTCTATTTAAAACTGAAGTAGCTCTACCTAGACATTTACAGTGAAGATTCTAATAAGATGATTAGACTAAAAGTACATTTTAGTGATCGGTCTCAAAATTAAAAACTTGCCCTGAGCAGGAAAACAGCTGGCACACACTGCTGGTGGCTTTGGCTCGTTTCTAGGGAACCCTAACCCAACAAAAAGAAGCTGGTCCTGCCGAATTCTTTGCATTTTTGGATGGCAAGGGTGTGCGCACAACAGTTTTGGTAGGTAAAATCCACAACTACACAAACACAGATCTGAAGCTTAAACACATAGTTGTTTCTTATGTAGTCTTTAACCAGACTTGATTGGGTGGTTGATGATAGTCTGATCTCCAAACTCAGTATGTAGTATCCTTGCACTTCAATTAGCCACTGTGACTAGAAAAAACACTATAATAAGTTAAGTCCATTTGCAAACATTGTTATTTAAGCATGCAAATTCATACCAGACTGTGATATTACCATATTTAATTTAAGGCTTATTCCATGTTAATTCAGATTAATGTCCAAATTCCTCTTAAAAATCCTGTTTTTCAGCATTTACAGTTCATAGTAAACTGTGACATCATAATTTAATTTACACATTTTAAACCATCTCAAATGGAATTTTTTTTGTGCATAAAAAATCCTTGATTCCATTGTGATTCTGTTGCATTTTGTCCTGATTTCAGAGATGAAAATAGGGGAAAGCGAATATGCGAAAAAGCACGAAAATATGCGGAAAAGTGTGAAAAACTAGTGAATTGTTGTTTACAAATGTAGGGAAAATAAACATGCTTCTCCCACATATAGTAAGCAGCAAACATGACATAACACAGCAGCATAGCTGAGCCATTTGGGGTGGTTAGTGTCAGTCAAAAGTAAGAAATTATACATTATTTCAAACTTCTGAAAAAAATGTAGGATCAGTAAGATCAGACAAATTTACAGAATTCTGACATTTCTGTGCTTAGATGCTATTTATGCGGTGAATATGCAGCTTTTTAAGAATTATGCAAACCCCTGCATATTGGGCGCCCTTTGCTTGATTTCGTTGGATTTTCTGCGCTCGCAGAATTGAGATTCTTCTACTTTATATTGGACAGAAGTTGTTTGTCACTATCCCATGTAGTATATTGCTTTGTGGTCAGTACTGAACTCATTCCTTAAGCTATTGTTATTTTTAAATTAGAAGTAAGCAGGTATTTGTAAACAATAACTCGGACTAAACTATTTAGCTATTTTTCTGATTATCTAGTGGTTTTCAGGATTTTCTCATTTTCATCTAACTTACCAGTTTTGCTGATAATTTCTGTTATACATTATTTATAGTTATTCATAGCAAAAAATAAACCTGCTATACAAAAGCGCTCTTAGGATAATTTATGCCTCGTTGTGTGCCACCTCCTAATTTCAGCAGAAGGAACGATTTGGAGGAGCTTTAGCTCAGTAATTACTTTTATGTAGTGAGCAATGGCTTCAGTCGTCATTTTGGTGTGGTAATAATGAAATTCAGCATAACGCTGGTGAATAAACTGATGAAGGCTCGGCTCTAGAGACTGACTGTTGAAGCAACGATGGAACATCTCCTCGGCTCTGACAGACAGAGAATAAAGTAAAGATTAGGGGTGTCACTTTCTCACTTTTGTGTTGTTCTCACCTCTCAAGGTCTCCGTCCTCTGCATACATCACTGCCAGATCTGCCAGTGCCCTTACAAAGGAAGATTTTATCCATACTGCCTTTTCCAGGTGTTGGATGCACTGATGTTGTAGCTGTTGCACCTCTGTTGGAGAACCGGGAAAACTATTAAACCATGCATTTAAACTGCATACATGTAGACATATCTGTGCTTTAAAAATGTTTATATGTTGATTTTCGGAAGGTTTAGAACTGTGCTGTTTAATCTTCTCCTTTTTGAAGCACAACCCCAGCTGATGGTGGATGAATGCTGAGATATTGCTTTTCTCGAGTGCTCGCTCCAGCAGCTTAATTGCCATAATTATTATCTCCCTGTAGAAAAAAAGAAGAGATTTACCATCTAATCTGAGCTTTTTTACGTGTTACAGCGGAATTTATTTAGATTTTTAAGCATATTTTGACATGCTAAATTTATCTAATGGTTAATGGCTTGTGCAGCGCTTTATCAAGTCCCAAAACGCATTTTCTGATTTCTTCACACCAGGCCGCTTGCCTATTGCAGATTCAGTCTTCCCAGTCTGGTGCAGGTCTACAATAATTGTGTTTCTGGTGTCCTTCGACAGCTCTTTGGAACAAACACTTGTTTTCCACCCTTATTTGCAAATAGATTCTATAAAATCAGACATTGTGATTTTTTTTCTCATTTGGTCTCTAATAGTTGAGGTCCGACAATGATGTCAATTACAGGCCTCTCTCACCTTCTTAAGTGGGAGGATTTGCACATTTGGTGACTGACTAAATGCTTTTTTTTGCCCACCGTAGATGTATAGACAATTTGAAAACAACAAATGGTTATGAACATAAATTTATTAAAGGTTTAGTTCCTGGCATGAAAAAACAGTCCCACACTAACTTGGTTACGGAGGTATTTAGCAACGTAGCGCAGCACATGAGGGTTATCTGGGTCCACCCTCAGGGCCTTCTCCACAAGTCTTTCAGCCTCTCTGTGATTTTGATAGGCCGCCAACTTCACAGCGAGCATGGACATCAGAACCCCATCATCAGGGTTGATCTCCAGCGCTCGACGAAGCTGGCTGATGGCAGGAGAGTCCTGACTGTCCTCAGATGGTTGTGGCTTATACTGCAAACAGATCGATTTGTGGTTTACACCCTTTTGGTGCTAAACAAAGGCACAATTCCTGTTAAAATGTTGGCTGGAATACCTACGCTTTCTGTTCGGAAGAGAGCAATGGCATATCCAGCATTCCACTCGCTGTCATCTTTCTGCATTTCCAGGGCTCTTTTGAAGCAGTCGATGGCTTTAGGGTAGTAGAGCCTGGAAAACTTGAGGTAGGTCCATCCTTTCTCCACATAAACCTCTGGATGGAGGGATACTTAATCTGTGAATACAGACAATACAAAAAAATGTCAAGGTCTCCAGTTACAGAGCAACGTAATAATTAGATCACTGTAAGAACTTTTAAAGTAAATTCCTCAGACCACCTAGCAGGTATATTATAATTTTTTTTAAAGTTATTTAAGATATTTATTTGAAAAAACAGATATTTCCTGATCTTAAATTCATAAACTTGCAAAAAAAATTATATTTTTTCAAAGAATAGAGACATACATCTCTGATATTAAAAGCAGGATATTTTATGACATCATAAAGTCAGACATCTGTAACAATATAACAGCAGTGGTATTGATATCATCAAAACAAACTGCATTACTTTTTACAGTTAAGGGTAATCAAAATAATTACTTTGTACAACACTGGATCAGTTATGTACAAGAAAATACATCACTGTGACTATAATTCAGGACAATTGCATAAGTGCTACTCACTGGTTGAAACTGAGTAAACTAGTCATGATAAACCAATTAGTTTTCCGTTTCAGCTTAGAAACATTTAGAGCAAAACCCTTAGGCTCACAAACAGTTTCTACTCTGCAGCTGTCAAACTGATGAACTCAAGCCCCAGATTCAGTTGACTAAAATCTGCACATCACACCATTACATTCATTTATTTGACAAAAAAAACGATTGAAGTTTTTAATTCTGTACCACAAACATGTAAACAAGAAGTGATATGACACTGAAAATCCTTGAATCCTTAATTTGGTACCCTTTGGTGAAACCATAATATTTTTACTGTGATCGAGGCTCGTGCTTGAATTACACTATTTTTGGGGGTGTCTGACTCCAGAACTTTTTTAAAACAGGTTTGAAAATGCTTGTGCGCAGAACACACAGTTCGGGAAGTTTAGCTTAACACAACTTCTGATAAGAAATATATATGAGTTAAATGATCACTTACTTTCTTTTGCAGATACTGAATGGAGCCATGAGGAAAAGGCAAGGCACTTTACAACACAGTACATTTGAATCCAATCATAAATTCTTTCCAGTTCATCAAAGCTATCAACAATTAAAGGAGCCAGTTTATTTTTAAGATAAGCTTAAAAGGTAGAAAACAGCAGATTGCATCTAGGCATTGATTTGTAGCGTTCAGTCCTGTTGAACCAGGAGTTTCAATAGTGAGTTCATAGTGAGCATGTATGTAACGACATCCGAGAGGGAAACAACACTTTAAGAGGAAGAAACCTCCAGCAGATCCTGGTTCAAAACTAGCTTCCATCTGCCACAATCAACTGTGGGTTAGAGAACACTAAAAACACAAACAGATCAATTGATGTAGATTTACATTTTCTGAGTACAATGTAAAAATGAATAGCAGGAGAGTGAGAATGTTAAGTGGCAGTCAGCAACATCCTATCCCTCCAGGAATGTCAGACCAACTTCTTAGTTGGAATTGCAGCAAATAATGCTAATATAATAGAAGAAAAAAGTAGCAGACTAAGGAAAAGTGGTCAGGATTGTCCTCCAGCAGCATAAGCTTTTAACATCCTAACTATAGAAAAAGCTTAAGATAACCTAATCATTTAAGATGAGGAATGATAAATGTAGAGCCCAGGAGAACCAACTTTCCAAACTGAATTCTCCCCCTCCTCCAACTTCTCTACTTATCTAAAGAATGGGCAAACATCAGATTTAAAAAATCTGCCTCCTATTGTACCTGAACTATCAGTCTAAGAGCAAAGTGCTCTGTTAGGAATGTATGGGACAATCAGATCTCTAAATGTATGATCAAACTTTATATGTAGGAGGAAGAATCTCAAAATCTATTTGGATTTATCAGGGAGCCAACGAATGGAAGGTAAGATAGAGCAGGTATGATCTTTCTTTTGAACTTTTATCAGAGGTATAGCTGCAGCATTTTGAATCAACTGAATTTCATGGACTTCATGCCTGTAAATAGTTACAGGAGTCAGGCTTGAAATAACGCATTAACTATTTATTTAACATCCCTCCTGGAAAGAATATTTTTAATTTCGACAATATTCCTTAGGTAGAAAAGAAAGAAATCTTAAAGACATGTTTGATATGGCATTTAAATGTCATATCCTAATCAAATATAACACAGAGTTTCGTTACTTTGTTACCAGAGGCCAATTGAATGCCATCCAGTTCATGGGATTGACAACGCAGTTTGTTTAGCAGAGGTTCTGGTCCGATTCAGGTTTCAATAAGAAAAATTGGTCATCCACTTTTTCATCTTTTTGTTGATGACGTGCCTGTAATTTACCAAACTGATTCGTTCCATCAGGATTTTATGCATAAATATGTTTGAATATCCGGATAACAGTGGAAATGTATAGCATGCTGATTATTTTACCAATGGGAAGCATATACATGGCTAAATGGGGAGTATTTATCACTCACATGAAAAAACTATAACCAGGTATCAGACCAGTAAGACTTAAACCATCCTAGTGCTGTTACCTTGTGTGTGACTGATTTAGAAAGCAGCACTGAGATCTAACAGAACTAGAACAGGCACAAGTCCATTATGTGAGGCCCTGAGAATATAATTAGTGACTTTCAGTAGAGCTTTTTCAGGACTAGGAGGACGAAACCTGACTGAAACTGTTCAAATAAATGCTCAGACACTAGTTTGATTTATTAGTGAAGTATTTTTAAGTAATGTTACAGATACCTTAAAAGCCCTTGAAATCTATTTACTAAGAATAGATCTGTAATATCTAAAATGGGGGTAGTAATTAAAGGAAGCCCTTTTTTAGGTTTAGATTCGATATTTTTTACATCTTAAAAAGCTCAACTGGATCAAAACAGTGCAAACACAGATGAAGGTTTACAGCTACATTTAGGGCTGCCTTATCTACCGAGAAGATAGTAATCTATGTCGGAGGATGCTACTAACACTTTTTTAAATAGATTTAATTTAATCTATAAATAGTCTCTTAAATCATTATTTATATAGGGGATCAAGGGAACAGCACTAGGCTGGTTTAAATCGTATTTGTCTGATAGATCCCAGTTTGTTCATTTAAATGACAAATCCTCTCCGCATTGTAAGGTTACTTGTGGAGTACCACAGGGTTCTGTACTTGGCCCAATTCTATTTACTATATACATGCTCCCTATTGGTAAAATCATCAGACAGCATGGTGTTAATTT
>JAVLVB010000859.1:39435-52254 GCA_032876305.1 Orestias chungarensis | reverse complement strand
TAGATAAATACAGTTGTGTATCATCAGCATAACAGTGGAAATTAACACCATGCTGTCTGATGATTTTACCAATAGGGAGCATGTATATAGTAAATAGAATTGGGCCAAGTACAGAACCCTGTGGTACTCCACAAGTAACCTTACAATGCGGAGAGGATTTGTCATTTAAATGAGCAAACTGGGATCTATCAGACAAATATGATTTAAACCAGCCTAGTGCTGTTCCCTTGATCCCCACAGTGTGTTCGAGCCTCTCAATGAGGATATTGTGTTTGACTGTGTCAAAAGCAGCACTGAGATCTAACAAAACTAGAATAGAGACGAGCCCATTGTCTGAGGCCATGAGAATATCATTAGTAACTTTAAGGAGACTTTTTTAATGTTTTTTTTTTAACGTTTCCATCCATGTCATTTCCCTCTAAGCTTGGGTTTCAATTCCTCTGTCTGCTGTTGTTCCTCAGAACCACATGCAGCATATGTCATGTTTCTGCGAACAGCTGTTGTTGAGTCAAAACCCTTCACTCACATACTAGAGCAGGTTAAAGCCTGTTTACTTAGTGCACTGTATTTACACTGTGGAGACTGTTTGACTGAAAACTGGAGATTCGATTCTTTGGGTGCCAATTCTTTGTGTGCCACTTGATGAGACAATGCCTCCACATCAAAAAATAAATTATTTTCAATTTGATTGATTTGATTCTGTTTGAGGGGTGAGTCTCAACTGAATAGGATTGCTGGTTGAGGCAGCAGATCATGGACTATGATCCCAGTCAGAGGATTAAGGCACTTGGTCAGAAAGATCCTTTTCTTGATTTAATAAAGATTGTCCAACTTTACATGTTTACATTGGATGTATGTGTGTGTCTGTGTACTATAGCTTGCCAGGAAATGGTGCTGTTTTGCCTTAACAAGTACAACTTTCTCACACAGCCGCCCCCAAATTTCTATCTTGAAGAAATTTTATGTCCAGAGAAAGTTCATTCGCTTCTATCATCCTCTGTGTGACTGATCTCGGGCAACTGTATGAGCCGGGCGACAGGTCGGATGTAAATCGTGTCCTTAACCTTGACAGTGGCATTCCTGAAGTTTTCGCGTTGCTTCCCGACCACGCAGAATCCAATACTGAAGTCGCATCGCGGCTAACACTCGTTGGGTCCTCGCTAGAGAAGCTTGCAAAGTCTTGGATCAGCACTTTACTAATCGGGTGGACAGAATAAAGAATGATCGGATGAATAGCATCTGCCTCTAGACCTTCTGGATGTCACAATCTTCCTCCAACACAAAGTAGTCCTGTTACTTTGTAACGTTCAGATGAAAGTGGCAACAGGCAACTGTACGCTGGAATGGGACGACTAGTCCTCAGAGTCTTTAACTCAATGGGAAAAGGATTCTGTTGAGCTTGAGCCAAAAGTAACTTCTGCTGTGAGGTATGCGCCTGCATCTGCAATGGGCCTCTTGCTGGAAGCAGCTGCCCCATGAAGGGAAGTAATGGTAGCATGGACTAGATCTGTCCAGGTGCTGAACTGAGCTGAATGGGGAAGGTCTGGATTATGAACCTCTGTTGTAATACCAACAAGGGTGGATTTCTTGAGTTCGGTATCGTCAGGATCAGCTTCAGCTACTGTGGGCATGGTCGGCCACTGTTCCGCAGATTGATGAAGGAAACAGGGACCATTGATCCATCTGTGTGGATGTGCTAGATCTGCGAGCTTAAAACCTCTAGTAATGCTTTCCGCTAGATTTCAGACTTGGCATGCTTAGACGTTTCTGTGGAGCCACTCTGGATCTAGCTAGCACAAAGGAAATGTTGACATAACCTTGCTCATCAACTGTGCGTAAGTGGGCTACTGGCTGTATGCATATATATGATCTCTCAGATGCATCGCAGAAGATGTGGAGATCCCTAGATGAGGTAGGTTTGTCAGCACAAGATGGTGCCAATTTTCGAGGAAATTCAAGGTGAATGAGATCAGGGAGCTCATTTACCCACACTGTCCATTGTTCTTTCAGGGACTGAGGTTCAATCAGATCATCCCCAGCCGACGTCATGCTTTCAGATATCTTGGACGACGACCTTAGCCGTGGTGGAAGTGAATAATAAAGCCCAGTGGATCATTGATTGATCAAGTTTCAATTGATTTTCTGTGAAGTGCCCTGAGATGACACCTGTTGTAAATTGGCGCTATATAAATAAACTGATTCTTGATTCTTGATCATACTGGCTCGCCAAGCCTTTATAAATATTCCTCAGAGTTGGCTTAAGGCGGTCTGCTGGACAGAGCTTAAAGCCTACAGTGTCATTGAGACAGTTCCATTGGAAGCCCAAGGTTGACTCCTGCAGGGTGTTACTGCCCTTTGACAGGCAAAGCTCACTACATTCAAATTTGGCATCTGGGGGAAGATGTTTGATCACTGATGGCACATTACTTACCCACCGACTGAGATCAAATGCTCTTTCCATGAGTTGCTGGCGTATTTCATCAATGAGTTCTTTGGCTTCAGCAGTAGTGCGAGTGCTATGTAGACATAAAAAGAGTATTCCACAACTTCAACCAAGTGGGTCTTTTCACCCGGGTTGTCTTGGACATGGCGCTGAAGAGTGCTGACAGAACCTCAGCAGAACTTCAATTAACGAAGGACCTAAAGGTGGTCCAGGTAACAGGAGTTCATTCCTTGACCGCCCCCGGAATTGGAAGGAACAATCAAAAACCACTCTGTCCTTTCCGTTACAGTGGACCATGTGGGTGGTATGAACCATGATTCTGGTAACTGGTTAGCCTGTCCAGGTAACCCCTTGGATACATAGCCTGCTTCTTCCATCTTCTGGGTCTCAGCACAGTAAGACTTGGCTTGTGTGGGGTTCTTAGCAAGGTGCCTTTCTGTGCTGTGAAGCCTGGGAGGTACTTCCTCTGCAGTAGCATGAAGTACATTGTCAGTTGTGCGACGTAGAAGAGAAGCAGCGTAGCGCCCGATGCCATCTAGAGATACTCGGGTAGTGGACGTCTGACAGCCTTCTCGTTATAGGGGAAAACGTCCATCATTCTTAACAAGCTCATTGGAAATTATAGCTGTGGCGATGTGGAGGCATTGCTGAATTTTGGGTGAAAGATGGACTGTATCAAATGGCCCTTGAAGTGACCAACCCAGTTGAGTGCAAGTGGCAACAGGTCCGCCTGGTGGTCCTGCATGCACTGGTTGAACTGGAGAAATCAGATGAGGCATTTCCGACCCAATTAGGAGTAGAGGTTGAGAATGGTTGACAGGAGATAAAGGAAGCCCTCTAAGGTGTTTATATTTCTGTTGAAGCAATGCAACTGGGTATGTATGTTCAGCAAAAGCTAGTGCCTCTACAGTCAAGGCATGGGATATCCTGTGCTTCTCAGATGGCCGTAACGGTGATGACACCTCGAGGGAGACTGATGCACTTTTGAGTTGTTCAACACTTTGGTGGACAGTCTGAAGAGGTAGAGTCTCTGGATGGCAAACAAGGTTGAGCTGTTGCACTATTTCAGGGAGAACGATGCTCCTTTCTGACCCCTCGTTGAGCACTGCATAAGTTTCCATCTTCTGGTTGCCGTTATGGAGCAGGACCTTAATAACCTTCAACATCACTCTCTGTGATCGGTTGGGCCAGCCCAGATACACTTTTGTGGAAGGTAGACTGACTGTGTACACCTTCTGTATGGCTTCCTGAATTGACTAATGCAAAACAGTGAGGTGCATTTCCTTACACGTTTGACAAGGGCGCTTAAGAGTACACTGGTCCATGGTATGATTGCGTCGACATTACCGACAGTCTTTCCCATCTTTGAGCCAGGTTAAGACTTGTTCTGTGCTCAGCACCTTGAATGCCTCGCAAGAATTAAGATAATGGTCTTGATTGTCAAAATACGTACATAAAGGTTTGAGCTTGGGTTTGGTCTTTACTCCTATAGAGTCTGTCCTAGTTGTCTTTGCTTTCCTTCTCTGGTACATTTAAGCACACAGTTGTTGGCTTTTCTCTGGGTTGTATGCTTTGCAGCTCCTACGTAGCAGGTCGGGGGAGTATCAGTTTATTACATTGCTGCTGCTCGACTGGAGATGCGCTTTGCTTGAGACTTTGTTTGGAGCCAGAAATCCAAGTCCTGGAGGGTGTATGTTCTGTCAGTGCCGGTCTGCAGAATACCATGTTGCAGGCAATACTCGACGAAGCCATCACGGTAGGTGGTAGGCATCTTACTGAGCTGGCAATCAATGTGGGATCCACAGTGAAGTTTGTATTCCTTTTGTCCTTCAAGGGTCCTCAACTAAGGACTGGAAAGACAGTGCAAATGAATCAAAGGCATTGACATCAACCATCAACCATATGAGACATAGGTGCCAAAGGGTGTGACACAGGTTGTGTTACAGGAGCTGGTGCTGGACCAAGTTGTGGTCTCACAGACTTTGGTGATGTAGGTCCTGGACCCTAAGGGTGTGTTGTCGGGTTATCCAGGAGTGCAGCTGTTGGAGTAAACTGGGTTACCAGGCAGGCCTGGGAGGTGGATGGAAACATGTTAGTCTGTGACGCCTTAGCTGGTGTTGGTAAGCCCAAATCGGGGTCTGATTTATCAGAATGGGGTGGTGAAAGTCCACGTGGGTCTACACCTGACAACAGTGAAGAACGAAGCTTAGCAATCTGAAGGTCCTGTTCAGCCCGTGTAAGTGCTTCTTTGGCCTTAAGCGCTTCCTCTTGTAGTCGCTGTGCTTCCTTGGCTTGTTCATCCAGCAATTTAAACTCCAAGGCGCATATCTTCTAGCTCCATCTGCTTTATTCTCTCTTCCAAAATTGCAGCTTGTGCACTTGGGAGATCCCAATTGGGATATGTCCCAGTTGAGTAACGTGTACGCCTACTGGATCTGCTATAAATGTATGAACTCCTGTTGGATGATTTGCTCGGGTTACTACTGCGGTGGCTGTGGGAGCCGGACACAGTGGCAGGGGAGGGTTGGTCCACAGATGGCTGGAATCCAACTTGGTAGTCCTCCAGGTAAGCAGGTAAGCGATGCTCTCTCCGTGGATGGCTCCGCTCCTCTGCGGTGCATGCTGCTGTGTTGTCCATGATCTTATTCCTGGGTTGCACTCAATCCGGCTCGAATGACCAATGTTAGAGGGGTGAGTCTCAACTGAATAGGATTGCTGGTTGAGGCGGCAGATTATGGACCATGATTCCGGTCAGAGAATCAAGGCACTTGGACAGAGAGATTCTTTTCTTCCTTTATTAAAAATTTTCCAAATTTACATCTTTACAGTTGAACACGTGTACATTTTGTTCACCTTTTAGGGTCAGAGGCTTAAAACGTGCTTGACATGCGTCAAGCGTCCCCACTTCCTGTTTTCTCTGGTCGGACTTGCTGTCTCTTCAACAGTCTTTTGTATAATGACGGACAAAATTGAGAAAGCAGCGTGGTTTTGTTCAATAAAAAAAATAACGGGATGGTCGTTTTCTGCTACCTCAACGCCATATCTGTAATTACCAGAACAATTTAGCAGTGTTCCGAATTTGGTGTTTTTCTCCACCGCCTCCAGGAGCTTAACGCTGACAGGGGTCGATTTCACTGCTAGTTAAAACAGCGACAATACATTTAACCGCCATTATCACTTCTGAATCTTCCCCCCGTTTGAAAGTTTGTGACTACGTTACATAGTAGGGGCTCTCAAGGGTCCAGCAGCGAAAGTTCAACTCTGGCCCCAAGAGCGTCAGACGCTCAAAATGCTCCAGACATTCTGGTCTATACGCGCGTGGCGAGACTTTTCGATGTGGTTTTGGTGTGGAAGCAACATTATCAGCCCAGCAAGAGGAGCCGGTCACCAGTGTGGTCATCTTATGGTAACCCATGCCATCTCTGCATTTTTTTGTTTTTAATGCCAGCCTTCTGTCTTTGTGCCCCCCTGCGACTCCTATTACTACTAACTCTATTTAGTGCTAAACCCAGGTAAACCTTCCCTAGTGATTCTCTCTGAGAAGCCAGCCACATTCAAGCCACATTCACTCAACTACTTATCTGGATTAAGGTCACGACTCCCCTCTTCAATCAACTTCACCATCCATATCCATTCTTGAGAAACAAGAATTAATAGCATTCTTGTTATGGCACACAATGAAAAAAGATTACCATGAGATTGTTCTACAAGGTGACACAGATGACTCACAGATGGTTTTATTAAAGCTTAACCTATTTTATAATTGTTTTTATTAATTTTTACTGTTAATATTTTTCATATTTCTTCAGTAGCTCCCGGGTCATGTGACTAACTTCATAAAAATGAGTCTTAAATTCTTCTTCTGGATGGCACAGATGACACACACTTTCTTTTATCCAAGTTTAACAGGTGTTCAAACCCCAAATTTTACACACATATCATGTTATGCGATGAGGCATGGCAGAGACGAGGCATGGCAGAAGGACACAGAATTTCAATCGACACAGCTCAGGTAAATTGCAAAATACAAGGACTAAGCAGAGCTTGTGGTCAGTGAACAAAAACAGGTTCGTTTGCGGGGAGAGGATACAGGGGTCAGGCCTGATCAGAAGTCCAAAACAAAAACAAAATCAGGGAGGTATCCAGTGGGCAAGGCAAGACAGGAAAATCCAGGAAAACAAAACTAGATCAAAACAACAGGTAAACAGAACTGGAAATACTAGAAAGCGGCTCACACAATGCTTTTATTACTCCAGCAGCTAGGTTGGGAAACAGGCAGAAAAACAGGTGCAGATAATAATCACCGGTAGATGAGTGTGGTCAACCCAGTCTAGCTGCAAGGATCATGACATACCCTGCTAATGGGTGAGATATTTCTATCAAATCTAGCATCAAATTTGCAATGTTAAATAAAGGCTTAGTGAAATGTTATCATTGCAGTTGTTGCATAAGTTCTAACAGAAGCAGATTTTCAGGCTCACTTGCTGGGTGGTTTTCCAGCAACAGTAATGTCAATAACTCTTCCGGGGCGAGGCCTAAAACATACCTATGTGAAGTGAAAATTGCTCTCTATATAGCACCACCGTCACACAGGCACCTACAGACAACATCACTGTCGCCTGTAGGCCCTTGTTACTTTCTCCTGGACCTTGCTGGGGTACAGGAACGTGTATATGCTTTAGATTTTATGATCAGGGAGCTCTGGAGACATTTCAGTTTATACACAATTCACTCAACAAAGTAAACTAAGCTAAACTATCCTTACTGGATTTAAAGCTTGATTCATGCTGCAGACTGCATATAAACTCTGGTTTCCCTGAAAAGATAAATATTTGCAGTATGAAAAAGAGCTGTCTAGAGGAAAACAGACCAAAAGAAGTGCACAAATGTGTTAAACATGGACCAGACTGACTTCTAGAGACAGAAATCATAATATTGAGCAGTCAAAATGAAAGGGAAATAGTCAGAGTTTGAAAGTCTGTGATGGACTGGCGACCTGTCCAGGGTGTACCACTGCCTCTTGCCCATTGTAAGCTGGAGATAGGCACCAGCAGACCCACCCGACCCCATTAGGGACAAGGGTGTATAGAAAAAACATGGATGGATCAGAAAGTCAGAATTATGCCTTTTTACAGTCTGATGGTGGGAGAGAGAAATTTTAGCCATCAGCTCCATCACCACTGATGCTGCCAAAGATTAACATATTTCATCCATAGGATTATTACAACATGAATAAAATATTAGTATTATATGATTTGGTCATGTGTAATTCTGTAGTTTTCTCACTACTTTGTTATATTGTGTCCTTTTCTGTATGTGTCTGTCTAATTTAGTTATTTCTCCTGTTAAATTGTTATTTGTTTCTGTATTGCAACATAGGCTAAGCATAGGCTTTAATTGGAAAATTATTGCAACCAAACAACTTCATGACTGACCCTCAATGTTAGCATATTCTAACAATATTTACTCAGGTGTTGTGTTAGTGGTTAACTGTTTCATTATTAAGTCATCTTTTGTTACTAATGAGAAATCCTAGGAGACAGAGACACCCACGGCCCATAAGTTCTTCCTTTTGCTTTCACTACTAGTGATAGTCACATGTTCAGCTTCCTGCTGTAAGTTTGGTTCCAAACATTTTTTGGGAAAGTGTTTAGCTGTTTTCCCTTTTACTTGCCTTGTTTTTATTCCTCCCTGAGCGGACTTCCTCCTTGAGTTCCTAAGGGGAACTTTCAGATTTCTTCAGAAGACATGACTCATTTCCGCCCTCTGCATCTTTTTTGGCTTCCTTTCTTTGGAAAGTCCTCTGCTTGTTGGCTCATTGATTGTAGGATTGCAGTGGCTTGTAAAGTTCTCTCATTTCTCGGTCACGTGATGTTGGGGGCGCGGGTGAGAGGAGAGGAATTCTCCTGACTCACAGCTGAGCGAGTAACACTTAAAGCTTTTCATCTAAAGGGAGCGTTTGGGAGGAAATGCAGCAACATCTTTAACCGTCAAAGACATTCTAATCTCCAGTCCAAACAACACAATCATCTTTTAAAGAATATTAATTATATTAATACTAGTCAAAAAAGCTGTTATTTTGGTCTTTTTTGAAGCCATATGTTGCTTTTTCTAAGATAAAGCTGATTATAGAGGTTTCTTTTATTTCCTTATAACTTAAATAATCTAGAACTGGACATCAGTGAATGATTTGGGTAAATCTGCTTCAATAAGCAAAAATGTCGCTGATTGAATAACTCAATCTTTTTAACCCTTTATAGGACAGATAATAATTACACCAGTGGCAGCTGGTGGAGTTTTCTCCAGGGGGGGCTATAACTCCAAAAATGTATGATAAGGTATCACACGAGTGTATTTACATACATGAAAACAAAAACATTATCAGTTTCAGTTTATAAAAACAAAAACAGTTTCATGTAAAAGTTTACTTTTTAACATATATTTTCCCCTTTTGTCCTTGAGAGAAGCACATTTCTCATTGACTATGTCTAATATACTGTATAATATATAAAAACTATATCCTGAGCATGTGTTCATTTAATAGCAGCTAAGCAAATTAATAAAAGCACCTAAGAAAAGTCCACTATTATATTATATAGGGCCTATTTCAAGGTGTGCGTCCCCTTTTTCAGAATAAAGCACTACTACCAATAAAAACATTGAGAATCTTAATGACCTGCTCCATTTCTTACGGAGCCCTTCTTATGACATGGGTGAAAGAAAAAAAATTACGTTGCTACGAATTATTAGCGCGTGGAAACGAGATCCTATTCCATGGCCACGACTTGTTTAACACAGCGGTAAAGTTAGGAGAGCTCTGTAGAGTTAGCTGTGTCTCCCTCCTGTGCTGGCCGATGCAAGCGGACTGACTGCGGCTTCAGCTCTTCAGTTTCTCCCTCCTAGGAAATCATAACTGATTACGCTTGAGAAACAAAAATTAATAACTTTCTCATTATGGCACACAATGACAAAACAATAAAATGAGATTGTTCTACATGATGACACAGATGAGGCACACTTGCTTTTAAGTTTAACCCATTTTATATTATTTGATTAATTATTAAAGTCAATATTTGGCATATTTCTTCCATAGCTCCCAGGTCTGTTGTAAATTGCGGCTGTAGCGTGACACATTGCCCACAACTAATTAACGTCCAGACCTTGCATGAATACATCCATCATTGCATGTGGAGTTCAAGTGCACTCACTTGCCAAAAAGTAAAAATTTATACAAATTCATTCATTGACCTTGGTCTTTGCTTGAGAGAAAGTAAACCTTGTGCTGTTCAAAGTTGTTCTTATAAACATTATTTTAAGCTGTAATTTCCAAATGTAAAACAGCTCTTTCAGCTTATTTGGTTAAGAGATGCTTGTGCTACATATAACACACAGCACACGTCTTACCGCAGCTTACTAGGATGTACTACTACCCAGACATTGAATTAGCAAAATTCTCCAACTTTCTGAGTGGAAAGTCTGACTTCAGTTGGCGTTCCAGTTGATTTTTCCAACTTCAAGTTTGGAGTTTCTGAATTCTGACTCCAAATTAAACAATTATTTATTCAATCCTCAAAATGTTCTTCAGGTAATAAAAGGCTTTCTTTTACTTCAGTTGTTGTATCTCTGGGGGTTCAGTATACACCCAGAATTCAGGTCTGCTAAGTAGTTTATTTTAGTTTATTAATTCAGTTTTGTTTCTGTTCCACTAGGGAATGGTAAGAAACATCTTCATTTGTTCTGTGCATTTCCTCAGTGCTTGAATGGATTCATTTTACTCTGGTGATATGTCAATATAGAGTTGTTTGTTGTGCTAAAAAATGTACGCAAATTAGGCAAAGACGTTATTTAGCGCCTTTTAGCAACTTTTGGGGCAGCCAATAGCTACTTTTCTTACAGAGGAGATAGCAACACTGAGCGGAAGCATGTAGATAGCAAATAAGAGGGGCCCCAAGATGTACCACTCAGGAACCCATCATGTAATCTTTGTCTGATCTGATGAAAAGTTACCTATTGACTGAAGTGGTCCCTGTTCCTTTAAGTAAAACTAACCACTGTAACAGTGTGAAAGCACTATGGTTCTTCCACAAACCTCAGCACCACCTTGCGCCCATCTGAGTTAAAGTGGAGCTCTTGGCCCAGTAACAATTTAAGACACAGGCTTATTTATCTAGTTAATAAAGACTCCCCCTCATCTATAAAAGCTTTACAGCTCTGAAATATAAACACTCAACAGAAGAATGTATTTCTTGAAGTTTAATGTTTGAATTTTTTTCTAAATTCCGTGGCAGATAATTAGCCTTTTTTTGCAACTTGTTTAGGGTTACCAAGGTACTATTTGCAACAAAATGTGTGATTATGGACTAATTATCTTGACAAGAGTGGTGCATCTCTCTAAAAAGCCATTTTAAAACAATGGTAATGCAGTTTTTACTTAAATCTATTTTTGGCCTATTAACCCTTAACCTTTCGCTGTAAGAAAGTCATTTTTTAAATGTTGCAAGGACAGTCCTTGATCATAACGTAGTTTCTGAGTAACACACAATCAAGGGATCTCTATTCTAGCAAACTTTGGACATTAACAGAAAGACCATACAACTTAACCAACACGATTCAGTAAAAGCAAGAGATACTATCTGCATCTTTTGGCCTGATAGAATGAGAAAACTAATTAACTAATTGTGCATACTTTAAAACAGGCCCCACTCATCCTCATTACATGAAGACATAAAATGTGATACGTTTTTGTTATTTTAGAACATAGATTTTTAACTATCTTCTGGTTCAGACAGTCTTCTGTTTTAAACAACTAAATGGCGTCACATTCTTGAAAGCTGTGGGCATCCTGAACACCTTTTAGACTGAGAAAAGACCTCAATCATCTCATGTTGGAGTTTTCCAACACGCCCTTGCCCTCTGAGGTTTTCCAGGAATGCTGCTGGGAATTTACACCAAGCAGGAAGCTGGGGGGATATCCAACAGCGGGTCTGTCTGCATTTGACAGGAGGTGAGGGAGGTCCTTTCAAACTGCAGAAAGTTTGATGTTTGGGTTCAGAGTGAGGGCCTGGTTCAGTCCACAAACTGATAAGAACCTACAAGAAGTAACCAATTATTATATCTGAAACTTTCCAAAGAGACATCTGCATCATAAGGAAATGTCTGAAACATTCACAGGTTTGCAGTTCTCATCAAATCCACTTTTATCCTACAAGTGGAGCAGAGTTTAAACTTGGAGAAATCTATTCCTGATGAATCCTCTCAATAGGGATCCAGAAAGGCAATATATCTTGTGTCTTTGGGTCAATATGGTCTCCTGCACAGATCAGGTGATACAGATGTACTTAAAGCCAGGTGTTTTCCTGCATTTAGTGTTGTTGTTATGAGATGTTTTTATTTTCATAGCTGTTTGTCTTCCAGCCTGGATCATGTTCCAAGGATAAAGCTCCAAATGAAACTTCAGGATCCCTGTTACTTTGTGTTGTTCCTTGTTCTTGCTGAAAACATAAAGGGTTTAATCTGTGTGAATTATTCTGTGGCTATTTCAATATATCCTAGTTTGCGTAATTAAACAGTGCGAGACATTCAAGTTATTATTCAACTTGCATAAAGACCTTGACTTGCAGTACTCACTTCTCCCTTCTTTCGGACCAACATTGTAAGACTGTGATTACATGTGGGAGGTTGGCTCCCTGATTAAATTCAGAACTTCGTACCTTTGAAGGAGAACACCAGGAAATTGGAGAAGAAATGTTGGTCTTCACTTTATCTTGGAAAAACAGCGTGCTTCTGTATAAAAGGACCCTTTACCAAGCTAGATCTGCATATTTAACATTATTAATACA
Source organism: Orestias chungarensis (assembly GCA_032876305.1). Lineage (NCBI taxonomy): Eukaryota > Metazoa > Chordata > Actinopteri > Cyprinodontiformes > Cyprinodontidae > Orestias > Orestias chungarensis. The sequence goes on along the minus strand of JAVLVB010000859.1, from coordinate 39,972 downwards.
GGAGAATAAGAACAATCCTAGGTTTCTTTTTAATACAGTTGCTAAACTTACGAGAAATGAAAACTCTGTTATATCATCCATTCCTCCAACTCTAAGCTGTAATGACTTTATGGAATTCTTTATTGATAAAATTGAATCTATTAAAACTAAAATTGATTGCATCCTACCAAACATAACTACTACCTCAGTAAGCAATGAGGTACTGAATATGGCTCTGGAGCCTGATCTCTGTTTGAAGTGTTTTGCTCCAGTTGAGCCTTCTGAGCTTTCAAAAATACTCTCTTCATCTAAGCCTTCAACTTGTATGTTGGATCCAATCCCAACAAAATTGTTTAAAAAAGTATTTCCTATTATTATTACCCCCATTTTGGAAATGATTAATCTGTCATTAGTGAATGGTTATGTACCAGAGGCTCTTAAGGTAGCTGTAATAAAACCCCTACTTAAGAAACCTTCTCTTGATCAAGAAAACTTAATAAATTACAGACCCATATCTAATCTTCCTTTTTTATCTAAAATCCTTGAAAAAATTGTTGC
>JAVLVB010000859.1:27948-39335 GCA_032876305.1 Orestias chungarensis | reverse complement strand
TTTGACATATAAAGCCCTCACTAATAAAGCTCCATCATATATCAGAGATCTGATTACTCCTTATGTCCCTAACAGAGCACTTCGCTCTCAGACTGCAGGTTTACTGGTGGTTCCTAGAATCTCTAAAAGCACAATGGGAGGCAGATCTTTCAGTTATCAGGCTCCTCTCCTGTGGAACCAGCTTCCAGCTTTAGTCCGTTAGGCAGACACCCTGTCTAGTTTTCTATAGTTCTGCTGCTATAGGCTCAGACTGCTGGAGGACAATCTGACCACTTCTCTCTCTGCTACTTTATTTGTTAGTCCAAACTGCTTCAGTTACTGTTATTGCAAACAGAAAACACAAAAAGAACCAGAGGAACTAAAGTAAACTTAGTTGAAGAAAAGGTATTAGGATGACTTTCAAGGATAACAGGAAAATACACTTATGTGCTTGTGGGTGGGTTTGTAGGGAATTGGGGTTTGGTGTGAGACCAATTTCATACTTTCGTGTTCCTCCAGCTTCCTGAGGCTCCAGCCAAAGGCATTCTGGGAAACTGCTGGTGGTAATTCTGCATTCTTCTTCATTATAAAAGTAAAAACAAACAAAAATAATTAAACAAACATGTAAGATTATACAGTTTCCAGTAGTATGTAGAGAAAATAACTTTTTTTTCATATATCTGTTCTGTGGGAGTTTGGGAAGCTTCATATATGCAATTAACCATACATGCTTAGAGTAAGTCATCATTTGGTGTTTTTATGAACTTATTTTGTTTTCATTTTTATGTGCTAAATTGGGTTTTTCCGTCATGCAAGTTAACTGTTTCATTTTTAACATGAGCGTCTGCTGGAATAAAGATGAATTTATTTATCATTTCCTTAATATGAAGCAGCAAACTGAAGTTTTAGGATGACAAAGAATCTTTTGCAAGGAAACATCACCATCTGCTGTTGACTGCGGAAAACCTCAATTACAGTGTATTGAGGATTTACCCATAATAAAACTTTCAGTTACATAATAAAGTTTGACTCAATAAAAAGTACAGAGAATTCGTGACTATTATTGTATTCATACCAGCGGCAACTACTCTACAAATTTGTCCACTGTCAATCCTAATGTATTGTTTCTGATGGTTGATTTTGAAACCTTTTAGAAACTGTAACTGGTTTTAACTGCAACAGTACTGACTTTTGTTTCCCAAGATTGTTGTCAATGCAACCTTAGATATAATCTTTCATTCCAGGACCTACTTGCAGCAAACCCTGCTAAGCTGAGATGTGATCAGCAGAATAAACGGGACAGACAGAGAAACAAGTAGTGAGAAACCAAAGCTTGGACCTTGGGTAACAACCATAAATCACAGAACAGGTTTGTTCTTCAGAAAGGTTGTGATTACAGCTTGCTACAGAATCAGAGTATCAAAGTGCGGATGCATGACATTCTGAATGCAGAAAGTACAGAAGCACACAGTACGGTCAGTGATGTAATACAAAGTGAAGGATAAATGATGAAACAGAACCTCCTGCTCGCAGCATGCATTGACTTTTCAGCATTCCAGCTGTAGTGAGCAGATGAGAGAGGCGAGACATGAAACAACTGCTCTGTCCTAAGCTGTAACATAGCAAGCATCCACAAATGGTTGATTTATTCAGAGATTCAGTCACATTTTTTAGCTTCTCTCAGACACCAATGAGCTCTCAGTCCTGTTGCCATAAACCGAAAAAAGAAAGAATACACACACACACACACACACACACACATGCATTCCAGAGTTGCTCAGTGTTGACGTACAACAGCCAATCAGTAATAGCTTTAGCCACTGTGAGCAGTCTGGTTGTTTGCCCATTTTCGGTCAGAGGAAGGGTTGGTGTGTATATGTGGGCAGGGTAGATGGTGGGAGGGAGGAATAGGGTAGGGGTCCTGTGTGTATGCGAGCATGTGGCTTTAGCAGGTGGAGTTCATACTCCCTGTAACCAATGTCCATATTTCTATTCAGGCAAGACTAATATTTCCAAAACAGAATCAAATGTTCAAAACAATATCAAAAGATTCAGAACAACTGTCTCTGACAGAAAGACGACAAAGCTACGTTACATGTCTGTCAGAGTCTCTTTTCCGTTCCCCCCTCCCCCTCTGTGTTTGCTGTCTCTTCACGGGTTTGGAGTGCAGGCCGGTGCCATTTTACCTTGATTGTCTTATCAGGCAACCAATCAGGACTCAGGAAGGCCCTAGATAAACTGCTCTTGCTGGGCCGAGGCTCGGCCCTTCCCTTCAGCTCGCTAATTGGCACTTTTTAGTCCCCCCAGTAAAACGCAGTCAAAAATCTTTGATTCTGCTGTGAATTCTGCAGCATTTTGTCCAGTTTCCTGCAATGAAAATGCGAGAAAGTGTGAAAAACATGGTAATTGTTGTCATTTAGTCCCGTTATTCTAACTTAGAGTCTTGGACCATTTAAGGTCATCTATAACGTAGTATGAGCTAAATATGAACATTGCTTAGTTCTGAAATCCAGAATCCGTCTAAGAACAAAACCAGTTGTTACTAACTTAAAGCTCCTGTAGTAAGACGCTGGATCAACTTCAGTCCATTTGCTTTTGTTAGTTTACGGGGCAGATCTGACACATCCAAGATGGCCGACACGCTGACATAGTGATGTCATCACCCCGGTGTTTGGACCAAGAGCTATGTTTGTTATGGCGGCGCACGTGATGATGTCAATACGCAACGTGCCGGACCAATCACTTTTGCCTGGGGTGGTTAGTGTCAGTCAAAAGTTAGAAAATAATCAATTATTTCAAATTTGTTAGAAAAAAATCAGTAAAATCAGACAAATTTACATAATCCTGAGATTTCTGCACTTAGAGGCTATTTATTGGTGAATATGTGGCTATTTAAGAATTATGTGTGCCCTTTCCTTAAATTTTGTGGGATTCTCTGCGATCGCAGAACCACGATTTTTCTGGAGGGATTGGCTTTTGTTCTTGTAAGAAGGTTTGTGTGTGGGTATTTGGGTTAGGTAAGTTTGGGGTACCGTCTACATTTCCACCACATCGGTTTTGGTTTTGTTATATACACCAGGTAAGTTGGTTGAGGACACCCATGCAATATTTTCGCAAGTTTGTAAAAAAAATCTAAAGGATTAGGATGAGGAACTGTGATATCCATTATTATACAGCTCTGTTGTTCCTCAACAGCTCCTCGACCCACATGGAGCAGGGAAAAGTTGGGAAAACCACTGTCAGTTACAACTAAACAAGGACATCACATAGAAACAGTGTATGTTTTGTAGACCACACCCACCAGGAGTGGCCATTCTGCTCTGGGTTTCTGACCCACTGTCGATCTGCTGTGAATATTTTTTTTGTTTAGTAATTACTAGTCTACAAGTTCTGCCTTTGTTCATATTTTGTTGTGCTCCAGAGTCCTTACTGCTACAGAGCAGTGAGAGTTAGGAATGCCTGCTACAAGGAGAACAAGGGGTGGGGGCATCGTGCAGGGAAGCAGTAAGGGAGGGGAGTCTCTGCTACAGACAGGGAAGAGAGATGGTCGAGTCTTTGCTGCCAAGGAGTCTCAAAAGGGGTGGAGTCTCAGTTAGAGGAGGTTATAGTAGTTTCCTTTAAAGGATGAAAGTGGCTTCAGCATTAATTTTAGTGTCTCAAGTAAAGCAAGAATAAGAAAGTGACAGAATTCGTAATGAGATTTTTCACATTGTGGAGGCACAACACAAAACTCGCTTTAAATTCTGTGGAGAATATCTATTTAAGTCTCATTATTCAGTTAAGGACCTCTGTTTTCTCTACTGATGTGTTTTGCCAAGAGCTCCCCATTCAATCTGTTTTAGATATAGATTTACATATCATTACAATTTATGTATGAATCTCAAGGCTTATGTTCATTGCAATCTAACTTAAAATTAAAATATCAAATATTTTTCTAACCAAATCTGATTGTTTTTGTTTCACTTTCTTTTCCAAAAAACAAGTAATTATGACAGAAGATATAAATTCAACATTTAAAGAAATAGTTTGGAGTTGGAGTAGCTCCTTCTGTTACATTCAGATCTATTTTCTTTAAAAAAAATTAAGTTCTATGTTTCTTATGGGTTTTTATATTTAGTTTTTTTTTTTAATGTTTGAGGATTTTTTCTTTTTTCTTTTCATTGATCTGTTGTGGCATCGGTTATGCATAAATGATCATTTGTGCATAACCGAACAAAAAAGTTGGTTTTCAACCAGCACCACCAGTTGATTACCATTGCAAAAACTGAAAAAATAATAAAAATCTTGATCTGCTGTGGCTTCAGCCATCTTATCTGGTGCATGTTGGAGCAGCAGTTTATCAACAGCTGGGAGAAAGCGGTTAGATAAGCTCGTCAGGAAGTCTGGCTTTGTACCATATACCAAATAAGTGTTTAAACTCCTGCTGATATTTGCACATTATAACTGCACAGTATTCAGTATGTCTCTGCTTGGGGACAATAAAAAATATGTCTATTCTATTTTAAGGTCGTCCACCGAAGCCACAAATTCCAAAGTGTTGTCTCTGCAGCTCACTTATTAAACTCTTACCAGCATGTTTCTCTTCATATTTTACCAATAGAGTTCACCTGTGTTACTATGACAACTATGTGCATTCGAGCTTCAAGCTTTTGCTAGTAATACATGTGATGTAATCGATTCTGTAGTTGCTAAGCTACAGACCAGACAATGTATTTGTGCCGATGGGGTTTAATCATGTCTTACCCCTATGCTACCAAGAACTACCCAGAGAAGTATCCTCCCTATTCTCAAACAAGAACGCTGCATTTGTATTAAAAATAAAACTGCTGAAGGTTGGCTTCAAGCAACAATGACAACAGTGACCGATATCTGTCAGGAAATGTTGTCATGGCTGGATTCACGTCCCTGCACTCCGCAGTTGATCCACCAGAGGGCTCCTTGGGCTGGGTGTTCCCTAATCAACTGATCAGTGTTGCAGCACTCTTTGCATGTTAGTTACAGATGGTAACTAATCATTCTGAGAGCCAACTTCTTGAGTGCCTCTCAGTGTTTTCCTGTGCATGTCCCTGGTAACGTTTGTTCGCTCAGGCCAGGTCAAACTCCTCTCGTGTACAGCTGTACTCCATAGCCTCTCAGTGAACCTACAGGTCCTCCAACCTCCCTCCCTCAACTCTCAGTCTTCACCATCTGTCTGCCCAAGCACTTCAGCAGCAGGGTCGACTCCAACCTCTCACGTCTCCCTATTAAGTTGTTCCCTTTACATCTCCCGCTGCATCAGCAGAGCGAGAAACTTCATCAAGGACAGCTCACACCCTGGCTTTGGACTGTTCGACCTGTTGCCCTCTGGCAGGAGCTACAGGTGCATCAAGGCCAGGACAGATCGACTGTAATTGGCCTCTTTGCCAAGCAGTTACCACCCTTAACTCAACTGGACTCTAACTGTGCAATACCCTCATCTCTGTGCAAAACAATGTCATTATAGCAATATCTGTGCAATATTTTATATTTATATTATATATATTTGCAAGTGCAAACCCCTGTCTGATTATTTAAATGCATATACTTCATATTCTTATACATTTTTTATTTCCTGCAGATCATTCACATAGTTTATTTCTGTTTATTTCTGTATATATTTTTTAGAGATAGTTTTTTTTGTTTTGCACTGCACTGAAATACATCTCATAGCTCAGTGGCTCCTTCTTCTCTTTAAACCAAGCTTTTGTTTGATCCTGCAGCGTTTTTCTCAATAATATCTCCCACTTTGCTTGCTGCTGCTCTGCATTAGACTCTCCAAACTAATCAGCTGACCATGACCACCCAGAACAGTATTCGGCCTTTTGCCTTGGGATACACACCCAGACCTTTACTCAGCTAGAGGGAAGGGCGGGGCCTGAAGCTCAGCTCAACAATCAGAACCCAAAATCCTGCATCCTCTCACCTCTTCCTCGTGGTCCGCCTCTCAAAGATTTGCTCCAAATATTTCTTTGCACGCTTCAGCCCAGGACTCACTTGTCTTTCCTTTCAGTGCTCCCAGTCCCCCCCATCTCATTCCTCCAGTTCCTGCTTCCAGTGTATCCACTGAGTTTCTTTCTCTGTTCAATAAACATTATTTTTATTGATTTCTGACCTCCTGAGAGTTTCCTCCTGCCTATGGGTCAAAGCAGAGGACCCAAAGTTGAGCCGGACACAACGATGAGCTTTCAACAGGTTTATTAAATTATCTCAATCAGCAGCAGGATCACGAGCTCCCGGGAGGGAGAGAACAGGTTAGTGGCTGAGTTTGATCGAGGTAGTGAAAGACCAAAGCTGAAATAAGCCATTAACCTTCTCAGAATCCACAGCTGTTGTAGGAAACTGAATCTTGGCTCCTTTGCTGCACTCAGATCAGAGCAAGGCTGAGAGATGACGTCACAGCCAGCTCGACTTGCTTCGAGAGCTGAAAAGCTGAATGGACACAGCTCTCACTCCGTGGGGATCGGCAGTGCTCCCTAGTCGGGGTTTCAGAAGTAGAATCAGATTCAGACAGACAAGAAAACAAAGAAAAAGAAACTGGTGGAAACAATAATCGCTGACTGAGTGGATGCAGCCGAGGGAGACGGAGCGGGGAAACAGAAAGCAGCCCAGTCTAAAATCAAGAATACTGACAGCATAAAAAAAGATGAATATGAATAGTTCTTCCACCAAAAGAGGATGCTAAAAACACAGAACGTTATAGATATCAAAATTAAATGTGCTTTAAAACCTCTGCAATAAAAATAACACTGAGATTATAAGTGAGGATCCAAAATTGGAAAGCCTCATCACTCACACTGGAGCAAAGGATGGTGTCAAGCAGCAGTCCTACGTCCTGAAAGAGGATTTTATTCTCTCCCTGTCTGGGGACACGTGTCTGCTTGTGCTGGTGGCATGGCATGTATGTTTCTAAATCCAAACGTTCTGAAACTCACCCTATCAGAAACTAAACAGAATTCCTGCAGATGGGAATGCCAAGTATTGGTTGTTATGCCACATTTAAGTAACCCATACGTCTGTTTCAAATTGATATCATGATACCCAACACCAACATTTTAAAAAGTGTGAATAATACCCACTTAAGTTATTATAGTAAGTTAAACAGGTGTGTTTCCCTTACGTTCCAAAATGCTCAGATTTAAACTGATAACAACCTGAAAAAACAACGGAGCCCAAAAACTAGCTGCTACCAGATGGCTCCTGAAGCATCCATGGGAAACTCTGAAAAGGCAATGAATTATACCTGTAGAGATATAATTAGTGAAAAAACAGAGCAGAGACAGCAATGTATGCAGCACAAAAAACAAATAAATAAACAAATACATAAACAAACTTGATGTTATTAACAAACAGATCGGCACCGTTAAAGTATTGTGATCTCTATAGTGTGTCATGCAGAAATTGTGATGTAGGTCTTATATGAATTATGCTCAGCCATGGGTACAAAGGGCCACTACCACCCCCCTTCAGGAGCCTAGAGGGAGCACAAGGTCCAGGAGACCGGGGCCACGCAAGAGCACAGAGATCAGACAGCCCATCGCAGGAACACCACGCACCCACCCAGAATACCGCAGAGGGGTCCCCGAGTAGAGCCCCGTAGGTACCAGGAGCAGCAGCCTACCCGTCCCGCCAGGCCCCGGTAGCCAAAGCACGAGCCAGGGCCAGGATCCAGGTTCCAAATGCCCAAGCATCCCCACCGCCCAGCAGAGAGCCTGCCCAATACCCAAGAGGGTCAGGCGACCCTAGACAGCCAACCGGGGCGGCCCGATACATGCCCCCGCTACCCTAGCAATGCATTGGAGGGCCCAGTATGGCCGCAGGTGAGTGCAGCAGTAAGCAGTGAGGAAAGGCAAGGAGTGGGCAGGGCATGACCCCTCCCACACAGGAATAGCATGGAAAGGCAGAGGACACCCAGGCCCAGACCCAGGCCCTAACCCAGACCCCGCCCCATCCACATTCATACACAATCATACATGCTCACTCAGTCACTCACTCGCTCACTCACTCACTCACTCACTCACTCACTCACTCACTCACTCACTGACGCAGTCACTCAAGGTAGGGATGGGGGTTAGTGTTTGGGGGGCACCAGCCTCTGGTGCAGCCCAGTGGGTGGCCCCCGGGACAAGAAGCGCCCCCACTGACGCAGTCTCCACTGCCCCAAGCCCGCAGAACAACCCCACCCAGATAGCAACCAGGAAACAGGGGTGCGGGAAGACCCCTCCCCTCACCCCTCTGGCCCCACATGGATAACTAGGATGTAATTGAAATGGTAGGGGAGAGGATGTGGAGGGAAGCATGCCACAGTTTGCAGAGAGCTGAGCTCCTCCCCAACCCCGCCCCAATCCACGGGCCATAGGTGTCAGGACATGCCAGGAGCTGCACAGAACCGGTAACGTGATCCCCGCTCTCCAGCTGCTGCACAGCCCTTCGCCCCCAACTGCCCTGTGTGTTGAGTGTGATTTTGTGTTATTTAATAGTGACTAATGTGCAATTAAGAATGAGGGTGAGGTGTTCATGGAGTGCCGCAAAGGTCTACTTCACCCCACTCCAGAACCCACACATCTCCTCCAAAAGTGTGGGGACTTGAGCCAGAGGGGGATAAGGTGTCTAAGACCAGTGAGCAGAGGCGCTGCCCCCGGATGATGAGACAAGATGGTCCGAAAAGGAGCCTCCATCTCCCTGCAGCAACCAGGGGGAATTAGGGGCAAAAGTCCGCGCGACCCAGGGGAGCCGAGATCTCGCCCCGAGAGCCACGACCAATCGTTAGAAATTTTTGATGAACAAAGATAGCTTAGCTCCTGTCTGCTGGACTGATGGGGTGAAGCTTCTTTTTAGCTCCTGTAAACAAGAGCATTGAGCGTCTTCTGCTTCTAGTCTGGAACAGCATCAGTAGTAGTGGATTGGCTGCATGAGGCTGGAAGTTTACTTTTCCTTCAGCTTTGAAAATTTGCCAAAAAAATGTCACAGATATTGTGGCAATGAAGGGTTCTTGTTTTTTCCCTTGACCATTCCAACAAAGCTAGGATCAATATGTAAGAGTTTGGCTAGAGTGACATATGTATGGTGGAGAATTTTAAGCTGTATAATTCTAATTGTAACTGATTAAGATGTTTTACAATGTTTCTACCAAATTTTGCTTTAAGTCTGTGGGATTTGATATTTTAAATCATGTTCCCACTGGGACTGAGTTCTACTGTCTGGGGTTTTATCATGGGTGGTTATAGACGGGTAGATCTGGTCCTGGCACTTGTTATGACCCCTGTTTCCTTAAATGATAACACAAAATCAATTTCTTACAATACAATTAGCTGGCACAGAAACTGCGCCAATCTATTCTTTTACCTTTGCAGTTTAACAGTGAAATAAGTTATGTTAGGTGTTGCTATTTTAGCTTTTCTATATGAAAACAATACTGGCCTCAACCTAGCGTCTGTAGTACTTTGGTCTAGAACAGCCACTGTTTTTTATGTGTTGATTAACAATTTATGTAAACCTAAGACTGTCCCTCAAATTAAGGCTAAGGTTCTGATATTTGTCATTCGATTGTGTATTTGAAATAGCGGTCCTTAAAAGACAGGAGAAGTACTTTAATCAATAACACTCTAGTGTGGATTTACACTAAAGTTTAGGATTTATAGATGATTTGAAGAGACAGACTGACAGGACAGACAGAAACTTACATGGCCTTTTGGGGTGGATCCATTTTGTTACTGAACTCTGGCCAAACACCACCAGAACTACCAAAGGGAAAGCCCACCTGGTGACGTCACAGGATGCCTTAAATAGTGGCTTCCCACTTCCATCTTCGTCTTTTCCCATAAGTCTATCTCCTCCAGGGAAGGGAGAGGGCAGCTCGGGTGTCTGGGGGTGCATGTATTATGGTTTATGACCCTTTGTTAGAGATCTTCTGACCTTCCACCAGAGTGTCGCCCCCTACTGTTTTTTTTTTTTTTAATTAACCTACTACAGGAACCTACAATCAATTACTTGCTTTTATACTTTGTATATTTCACATATTTTAGCTTGGTAGCAGGAGGTTGAAGGATAGCTTTTAATGACATCCAGATGGTTTTCTAAAATTGAGTAAACTTGAAAAAACAAAAAACAAACAATTTTTTTTGTGAAAGTTATAACCCACATTATTTAGACAGGTTTAGTTGTTTTACTTGCACCATCATCCCTAAACAAAACTTTAAACAGCAAATATTCTCTGACTTTCTAAAGTATAATTAAAATGTACTTTGATGAGAAAGGGTTTTTTTTTATTTTTTTATTTCTATTTTTTTCCCCCCCAGGGGGTCTATTTGTGGGCTCTAGTGTCCCTTATTTGTAAGTAGGTTGACAGGAGAGGGGGGAAGACATGTGGCAAATGTCGTCAGCTCTGGGAATCGAGCCTGTGACAGCCGTGTTGAGGACTCAGGGCCTCCAGGTGTGGGTCACGCTATCCCCTATGCCACAAGCGCCCTGAGAAAGGGTCTATTTATTAATTTATCACTGGACCAGACAGTTAAATTAACATTTAATAAGACATTTGAGGGTTCAGATGTGTTTTTTTTTTCAAGGATAAAAGGTGGAAGGTTGGAAGATGGGGTGGTTCAAGTGGTCTTTATGTGAGAAGCTCACCAGGTTGGCCTTAATCAGGTTGCCCATCTGTCTCAGTTTGTTTGAAATCTGTAACATTGTCCCAAACAAAACAAAAAAAGGCAGCATTGTTTCTCTGTGACGCTTCAGGGACGTCTGGAAATGTCCTCAGATGGGAATCACTGTGTGTGTTGCATAAAGCAAATACGTAATTTCTATCAAATGGTATGTATATGAATGTGTGTGTGTGTGCTTTAACACGTCCATATCAGGAGGGAAAGGAAAGAGCTCTAACGCTGACTGTAAGAAGCAGTAAATTAAACCATTCACGGTTCAGTGGGCAGATTAGTCTTTCTGCTGGCAGGCAGGTTGCAGGTTCAATTTGAGCTGCCCCTGTCACATGTCAATTTGCCCCCGGGCAAAGCCTTGGATGTATTGGTGTTGAAGGTGGCTATATAGTGTAAAGCGCTTTGAGTGGTCAGTAAGATTATGCAAATTATGTTTAGTGTAACCTGGATTAAGGTAATTTATAGATAGATAGATAGATAGATAGATAGATAGATAGATAGATAGATAGATAGATAGTCAGAGGTGGAATAACTGAAGAATAAGTATTTATTGTGGGGAATGAATGATAACTGATACAAGCAAGACTGGCATTGAGGAACGAAGAAACAAACTTATAGATCCACTGACAACGTAATAAATATAACAGAGGACATGGAGGGATAGAGATCAGCAGGTGGAAACATGGTGAGCAGATGGGACAACACTTACATGGACGCCTGCATGGCTGAAGGAGGCACAAA
>JAVLVB010000859.1:9350-27848 GCA_032876305.1 Orestias chungarensis | reverse complement strand
TATATATATATATATATATATATATATATATATATATATATATATATATATATATATATATACATATATATATTAAGACAATATCACACGAGAGGTAGTGCTATATCTGTGAATATCGGCAGTGGGGTGATTCGGTCGTAGGCACGAGGCTGCACCGATATAGCACGACCTCGAGTGTGATATTGCTTTTATACAACAGTTCTATAAACCCATTTTTTAGTTGGCAATATTACACCACAAAAGATTGTGATTTATTTGTTTATTTGAAGATCTGTTGGCTCCGCCAACACAAATACTTCCATGACAAGGCTGTTGTCATGCAATGAATGGTAACATTTTCTTCGCACAAGCTACTTTGTATCATTTAAAATTAACTGTTAGAATACGGGTGTAGCGGAGTGATACACCTGTGAATAGTCCCAGTGCTGTTATCGGTGAATATCAGCGCTCATGAAAGGTCTCTCGTCCAATCAGATTACTCGGTCGGAACTAACTGTTGTATAAATAATAAAAAATAAACAATACATACATATATATATATATATATATATATATATATATGTATATTCCCAAGATGAACTGACGCTGTAAGGAGGCCCTACATCAGACTAATAAATTATTGTGATCTAAAATCAGTTGTTTCAGTTTCATTGTCTTACCCAGCAACGTTCTACAACTGCTGCTATAAACTCTTTTTTTTCAGTTTCCTCTGCATCTATTTTAGTTTTCTGTCTCTTCAAACCTCCAGTCGGTCGTGGCAGATGGCTGCTTGTACTGAGCCATGTTCTGGTGGAGGTTTCTTCCTGTTTAAGGGGAGTTTTTCCTCTCAGTATGTGGGATTGTTGTAAAGTCAACGACAACACAAGCCATTGTTTTGGTCTGCTGATTCCAGAGGAGTGAATGCTGCAAGTCAATGACTCGATCCAATCTGCTGGGGTTCCTTAGATTGGGAATTTTTTAAATTACTATGAGTGAAAAAATAAATTTAAAACACTAATTTAAACTATGATCAACTTGAATGTGTGGATAATTGGATTGAAGTCACTTTTTTGGAAAGTGCCTTAATGGGATGGGGAGTTATGAATTGGTACTGTTTAAACAAACTGAATTTAAACTCAACCAAACCAAACTGCGTTATCGTCTGTTAGAATAAAAGAGTGATATCACCACTATCATATAATCTTTACTAGAATATCAAATCAGTACAATCTGGCAGTTTAGGACATTCTAGAATATTACAGTGTATAACAGCCCTTCAACTGATGTTCACATTATCAGAATATTTTTAAATGCATAATTATATTAGAGTATTTAGTATTTAACTTGATAGTACATATCAATGTGAGATCATAACAAAATTCGAGGTATATCAAAAAATAACTATAGACTGAATTTAGATATTGTTTTACACTAGGGCCACGGTCAGATAGGCTAGCAATTTGGAGTTAGGTGCTTTGCTCTGTTGAACATTGGTATTGGACATTGGTAATCTGGAATCAAACCAACAACCTAACAACAAAATTCTCTGCCTACTACAATCCATATGAGTATTAAAATCATCATAAAGTGTTTGTATTATAACAGAGGACTGTCATCTGCAACTATTGTTCAAAGTATCTGAGTAGTCCTCTTGGACGTCAAGTGGTAGACTTCCTGCTTAGCTGTTTCCGCCTCTCATAGGAATGCAGTGAATGATGGGAGAAATTCTGCAAATGCAAATAGCTCTCTGATTGGCCCCTTTCTTGGGCCCTGCCCTATAAGGAAATGAGCAGAGGAGACAGCAAGAAGGAGGATGAGGAGGAGGAGGCCCGGCCTTGTTTGGACCTAGGATGGATAGAGGAGGAGGCTTGATAAACTGGGAGAGAGTTGTTCCGACTCTCACTTCTGTCCTTCTCCCCCCTCACATCATCCCAGCAGGTCCAGCACTGCCACGGTAAGATCTCCTCATCTGTTTTCAAGAGTGTCTTTTTCCTAAATGATTTTCTCTGGCTTCAGCTTATCTTTTAGAACATCCTCATCATCACACCACTTTACCTGCAATTTTAATATCTACGCCAAAGTAGCAAATCAATTTCCTCATTTTTTCCTGACCTACTGCTTAGTGTTCAGTTGTCTTAGTTCTTTATGGTGTTGCGGTTTCGCCACATCTCTTTTCACCTGTGTTAACTGCTCTTCTCAATGATTCTCACGTTCCTGTCTTCAGTGCTGCTTCTGCTGAACAATCTTCCCTACTTCAGTTACTATTTGCAAGTACTAACCTCTTAGTGAAAATGCCATCTTCATTGACTACTCTCCTGTAAGTAAAACATCTATCATCTTGGTTTTTCATTGGCTCTCCTCACTCCTGCAAACCCAGGATTATGTTTTTTGTGTCCATTGTGTAATTGAGAGGCCCTCATGTTCAGAAACATTTTGGGATGGTTCCTTTCCCCTCTGACTAAAAACCTAAAGCTTGGTTCCTGCAGCAGATTCATTCTGGTTCAAGTTTTCAGACAATGTAATGTTACAGATCAATGACAGCCGAGGCCGAAGTAGGCCTCGGCTGTTTTAGGAAATGTAATCAGAAGTACCAATTCTTTCTACTATAATTATTCTAGCGTCTATTCTCTCTTTTACCTGTTGGAAAAATCAAGACACCACAAGTATCTTAAAACACAGAAATCACAGCTGCAGAATCTCTGAGCTCCAGTAGTGGTTGGAAAGAATATCTTTCCGATAGAGATCAGTGTCTTCTTTATCTCCCAACAACTATCTCTAACGATTTGTCACTTAACATCTGATGGTCAGTCCCTGGAATATTTGAAGTGTTTGGTAGAAAATTATACTAGATATGCTGCTGGACATGGGTTTTGTTAGGTCCAACTTCAAATTTAGGGGGTTTAAATCCGCAATCAAAATTAACCTCAGAAGAAAAGTAGGTTTACCATGATAATCATTCTTAAACCCAGGACAAAAACCTGATTAAAGCAAAAGTTATTAATTTAGTTTTTTCAATGCCAATCTTGGAGCAGTTACATTTTCTGATCTTTGTCCTTCTGACTCTTTCACTTGAAAGTTAAGCTTAAAGCAGTGTAGTGACGGTCTGAAGGAAAACTCCCCTTTAACATGAAGAAAGGTCCATCACAACTTTGCTCAGTTTGAGGAGAGATCTACTGCAAGAAAAAACATAAGCTTTTACCAAAGCATCTCCTGCAGGAGATGTGATGCATTACCATAAGATAGGGAGACGCAGCTGCTACAGAAATCATTCACAGTCAAGAAAGATGTAGAAACAGTTTAACTATCTACAAAAACAGGAGGTTTCAGGTAAAATTCAGGGAAATGTTAACATAAAGAGGCCAGAAACAGCTCCCGGAATTCATGACTAAATATGGAACAGAGTGCTGTACAGGGAGAGGAAGATGAGGAAAATTGAGGAACGACAGATGGAGGAGTGAAACGGGGCAGGGTGAGGCAGATCCAACGCGGGGAGGGAGAAAGAGCATACCAAACACAGGCAGGAGTCCACTTATGACCGAAATAGGAAGTTTTCTCTGAGTAGAAGGTAATGTGACCTCCTCCCAGATCCCGTTTTGGTGATGCTGCAGAACTCTGATGGATTTAATACCAATGTTCTTCCTCTCAGTCATTTTTGATGTAGAAATGGAACTTCTGAAAAAGTTTGGTTTATTTTTGAATTTTGGTGCTTAGGCTTCAGTCAGTTAGGAGTTAGGAGTCA
Organism: Orestias chungarensis; assembly: GCA_032876305.1. Taxonomy (NCBI): domain Eukaryota; kingdom Metazoa; phylum Chordata; class Actinopteri; order Cyprinodontiformes; family Cyprinodontidae; genus Orestias; species Orestias chungarensis. The sequence continues at coordinate 24,130 of JAVLVB010000859.1, read as the reverse complement.
TTTTGCCTGATTTAACTTTTACGATTATCCCTACATTCCTGGTTCACCCTTAACTGAGCGTTTGAGCAGTATCTAAAAGAATTCCTAATCATCTACATTTGGAATAATCAACGTTTTTTTGCGCCGTGCAACATTTTCCTCATTGTTGCAGAAAACCTTTTACCAAGTTCAACTTGAGTTTGAAATCATTTCTTTAACAAAATGTAGAATTAAAATAAAAGAGCCTTACATTTTGAATGATGGAGCAATTAAAATCTTAAATATTACATGTTTTTGTCCTAAGAATACAATTTTATTGTAAAAATGTTAACTATATTTTTTATCAAGCTTTGGTTTTTCGGAGGAGTGAATGCTGCAAGTCAATGACTCGATGCAATCTGCTGGGGTTCCTTAGATTGGAAACTTTTTCAAAGTGATTTGTAAGGATGTATCTTTGATTTTGATTGATTTTCTTGTAAAGTGCCTTGAGACGACATCTGTTGTAAATTGGCGCTGTATCGATAACAGATTTTTGGTTCTTGTGGGATTTTTATTTAAAGATAAGGTGAGAAAATTAGTCAATTGTTCCTCTGATTTTCATTATGTTTCATTGAACAGTAACAGCTGCTGATTTATCACGTCTTTCTTTATCAGTGCGAGTCGCTCTTTTCGGATAGAGGCTTGTCCACAGCAATCCTTGCAGCCATGTGTGATGATGAGGAGAGCACCGCTCTGGTGTGTGATAATGGATCTGGTCTTTGTAAGGCTGGCTTTGCTGGAGATGACGCTCCCAGAGCCGTCTTTCCATCCATCGTGGGCCGGCCCAGGCATCAGGTAACATTTAATTGGCACCACACTCGTGCCAATCATAGATAAGTAGACAGGTTTGGACTCACAGAATTTTCATCCTGCATATTTGTAGGGAGTGATGGTGGGAATGGGACAGAAGGACAGCTATGTGGGAGATGAGGCTCAGAGCAAGAGAGGAATCCTTACCCTGAAGTATCCCATTGAACATGGAATCATCACCAACTGGGATGACATGGAGAAGGTCTGACACTCACACACAAAATATAAAAAATAAACACAAAAACACACACATACACCTCTGATACATCCTGAGCTGCTTCTGTTTTATGATTGGTCAGATCTGGCATCACTCTTTCTACAATGAGCTGCGCGTAGCTCCAGAAGAACATCCGACTCTGCTGACTGAGGCACCGCTTAACCCCAAAGCCAACCGAGAGAAAATGACTCAGGTAGTTTAGGCCGTGTACACAAAGACAGAAATATGCAACTCTATTACTAGTTCTGGTTAATCTGTCTTGTGTGTCCACTCTGTTGTAAAAGTGAGAGGCTTTAGCTGCAGGTTCTTGCAGAGGCTAAGGTCTTCTGCTACTTGATTGCTAACATAATCTGAATTTAAAAGATATTTATTCAGACTGTAATCTTGTTTCTGTTTCAGCCATTACACGGGCTTTGAACCGCCAGTTCTCTGCACAAGGTTGCCTTTGTGTTTTGCAGTCACACAAAGGCTCGGACACCTGGAGAGCTTCTTAGCAGCAATAGATTTATTTTTAATTTCTTGAGTAGTTCTAATGCACTTAATTCAAGGTTTATGGGGCAGCAACAGCAGCTAAGCTGTTCGAACAAACCGTCCCTACACTTAGATCTGATAATGCAGATCACAGAGTCATTAAGAATGCAACGATATCTCTTTTGAGCTAGTGTTTAAGGTAAACCGTGCTGTTTATTTGGTCCAAAACATCTATGAATTCAAGTGAATCAGTGAATAAGGTGAATGAAATTAAACAAAACTATATGATTCAGTACAACTCTTCTTCCAGGCAGCATTCAAATGTTGGATTTATGAATATTCAACCATTCCTTAACTTTTCTAAACGTTTTGGGATGCAACACATTGCAGAGAGAATGGTTTCTCAACACTTCCAATGTAATGGGATTAAAAAAGTGTTTCACTTATCCAGGTGTTTAGGAAGCTACCTGACATTTAATAAGGTGAAATATGCTAATAGGATTTCCACAAACTTTAGATCAACTGAAAATGTTCTTTCCAAACAGACTCAAACTTGATCTTGGATTTTACTGGAATCTGTTATGTATTAAATCAATCTGATGAAGTGAAGAGAGTTAAAGGATAAATGAAGTCACTATGATTGCATTATGTACTAATACTGATGTACTGTTATAATATCTGTCTGTTCAGATCATGTTCGAGACGTTTAATGTTCCCGCAATGTACGTGGCCATCCAGGCAGTCCTGTCTCTGTACGCCTCTGGACGCACCACAGGTTTAACCACACACTCCATCTCCCACTTAATTAGAACCAGGATTAGTATGGAGCACTTGTTCAAACCTGCTGAGGTACATTTCATCTCTTTCTTTCAGGTATTGTCTTGGACTCGGGTGATGGTGTCACCCACAATGTCCCAATCTATGAGGGTTATGCCCTCCCACATGCCATCATGAGGTTGGACCTGGCGGGCCGCGACCTCACAGACTACCTCATGAAGATCTTAACCGAGCGAGGCTACAGCTTCGTCACCACAGGTACCCCCCTTGATAGATGTTTCACCCTGATACATGCGGATATGCCTTACTGACTGGTCTGCCCCTCCATGCCTGTTTGTCCTGTAGCTGAAAGGGAGATTGTGCGCGACATTAAGGAGAAGTTATGCTACGTGGCTTTAGATTTTGAGAATGAAATGGCGACGGCGGCCACCTCCTCCTCTCTGGAGAAGAGCTATGAACTTCCTGATGGTCAGGTGATCACCATCGGCAATGAGAGGTTCCGCTGCCCCGAGACACTCTTCCAGCCATCCTTCATTGGTCAGTCACATGCCCATGGTTTTACACAGGCTCTTTGTACTGGTCAACTGGTAATCAATAAATTGGTACAGTTGCTAAATTGATCAGCAAAAACAATATTGATCTGTAGATTCTAGTGGAGACATGCAAATATTTACAAGTAACCTTTCAGCAACCTATAGTTAGTTTTTATAGTTTATAAATCTTGAAAATTTGTAAAAACTACTAGTTTAAATTATTTAACTTTTCAACATTTTTCAACTTGTTTTTATAACATTCTGAAAAAATAACTTGTAAGTTATTTTTGTCGTGTTTCAAATGTATTAGGAATACTAAGCAAGACTTGATGTATTTGCAGGTATGGAGTCGGCTGGAATCCACGAGACAACTTACAACAGTATTATGAAGTGCGACATTGACATCCGTAAAGATTTGTATGCAAACAACGTGCTGTCTGGAGGAACCACCATGTACCCGGGGATAGCTGATCGGATGCAGAAGGAGATCACAGCACTGGCGCCTAGCACCATGAAGATTAAGGTCAGTTTTGAGTGCATAATCAATTCCAGATTTCAGGTTCAAGTATACAGAAACCTCTCAAAAAATAAAAAAATCCATAAAAAGGCAATCTTTTTGTCATTCATCTGAGAAATTCATACTCACATATGATATAGAAACATCACAATATATCCCAAGTTCATGTCATAAAATTATAATACTGTAAAAAAAGTGATTATAGTGTCACACCCTAATCCCCTTATTAACCTCAAAACAGCTGTAAAGGTTTTTTTCACCCTTCAATTTCTCACACTAGAAAGAATTATAGGGGGGCGGTTGGATAGATGTCCCGAAGATATTGATCAACACACTTCACATGGAATGGAAGCCCCAAATGGTCATTGCTTAAACATTGTTTAAAGTCTATGTACTGCTGCTGAGACAAATAAAACACCAAACCAACAGGGCAGCTGCCAAAGCAATCTGGGCATCCATGAAAAGCTGAAGAGTCCATGCCACGGTGCATTGATGCAGTAATCCATGCAACACGAGGCACAACCAAGTATTAAGTGCATTGGAAATGTGCGTCTTTTCATCCATTTTTGATTGGTCTGATATTTTTTTTACTTGAAAAACATAATTACAATTAAAAAATGCTCAGCTTATTTTACTTTATATGTAATATATATTTCTTAAACATTTTTACTTCGCCTGCAATTCAAATAAGGTCACCTACTCATATCTCAAAAAAGGCTGTCATTGTCAGATATTTAACATTTAACCCTGTCCCACAGATCATTGCCCCCCCAGAGAGGAAGTACTCTGTGTGGATCGGAGGTTCCATCCTGGCCTCCCTCTCCACCTTCCAGCAGATGTGGATCAGCAAGCAGGAGTACGACGAGGCTGGACCATCCATTGTCCACCGCAAGTGCTTCTAAGGAACGCCCCCCCCTTCTCCCTGCCCAGGTCTATGTGCTCTGCAGCCTCCCACTGTTTCCAGCTTTAGCACTGCCTTCATGTTAGACTGCACTGAGCACAAGATACTAGACCCCAGCTCACCAGAAAAAGGTTGTAAGCTGCTGAAAGTTCCTGGTTAGATCAACAGTTAGGAGGGAAGTGATGTGTTTTGTCCTTGATTTTCCTTGGTCATGTTTTTAAAATATACCCCCCTCACCTTCAAACTGTGAATATACTTTTTTGCCCCCCTCTAACTCCTCCTTTCTCCATATTGGTTGTTTTTGGTTAGAAATTACGCTTCGATGTTGCTGGGGAGCAGAGCACACTTGCGCTGCATTGAGATGATGTCACAGTGTGTACGACAGATGGCCAGGAGGCATGGCCTCACAGACAGTGTATAAGCACCATGGGCCCAATCATCCAGAAATAAAAGAGCTCTGATAAAACCAGCTGTTTATGTCTTTCATGTAACTTTTATGTTTATATAACTAATGTTAAAGGCAAAATTCTTCCAACCCAAATGGGGGGCATTGCCATGAACTGTACAATGCAACTAGAAAATGTTTATGGTGCCTGCCAGTTGTGCGTGTCCACGGGGTCCTGATTTATTCTGATGAGTAATGTCTACAAAGTATAGTAATGGGGTTTTCAATTGTATGTTGACTAACAGCTACTTACCCTATTGGGTATGTTTCATTTGCCCATTATAGATAAAGTTAGCTTAAATGCTATTCTTAGCTGTCAAGTTAATGTTAGCATGTTGTCATCAGCATGTTAACTTATCCTAATACAGTAGATTTATTACACACACGGTAGTATATAAACAAATTTTAGCTAAAATGTTAATGTTAGCTTAAATGCTATCATTACTATGTAGGGTCTTAATTACACTTTGACTGAGACCTAATGTTAGCACTCAGTATGTAAAGTTTAGCTTATACATTAAAATTAGCTTAAATGCTAATGTTAACTATAATGCTAACGTTAGCATGTTGGCTGTCATCAGCATGTTAACTTATTCTAATATGGTTGATATATGACGCAAACGTTAGTGTATAAGCAAATATTAGCTAAAATGCTAACATTAGCTTAAATGCTAAAATTGCTATGTGGGGTCTTAATTACATCTTGACTGACACATAATGTCTGCACTGAGTATGTCAAGTTAAGCTTATACATCTAAATTAGTTTAAATGCTAATGTTACCTATAATGCTACCGTTAGCATGTTGGTTGTGATCAGCATGATAACTAATACTAATATAGCTGATAAATTACGCACACAGTAGTGTATAAGCAAATATTAGCTAAAATGCTAACATTAGCTTAAATGCTAAAATTGCTATGTGGGGTCTTAATTACATCTTGACTGACACCTAATGTCTGCACTGAGTATGTCAAGTTAAGCTTATACATCTAAATTAGTTTAAATGCTAATGTTACCTATAATGCTACCGTTAGCATGTTGGTTGTGATCAGCATGGTAACTAATACTAATATAGCTGATAAATTACGCACACAGTAGTGTATAAGCAAATATTAGCTAAAATGCTAATATTAGCTTGAATGCAAATTTTAGCTATCAAGCTAATGTTAGCATCTAGGCTGTCATCAGCTGTTGGGTCTTAATTGAATGTTGTCTGACACCTAATGTTAGCACTCAATATGTAAAGTTTAGCTCATACATCAAAATTAGCTTAAATGCTAATCTTAGCTATAATGCTAACATTAGCATGTAGGCTGTCATTAGCATGTCCATATACAATAAAGTGCTTCATCTAGTAGGCACATGTTAGTGTATATTCAAATTTTAGCTACAATGCTAACATTAGCTTACATGCTAATTTTAGGTATGAAGCTAACGTTAGCATGTAGGTTGTCTTTAGCATATTCACTTATACTAACATACTTCATATAGTGTGCACATGTTAGTGTATAAGGTAGCAGAAGCTAAAATGCTAATATTAGCTTAAATGCTATCATTACTACATGGATTCGTACTAGCATGATAATATTATGGCAGTATCATACTGAATGAGCTTATAAAAAAGTCCCCCAAATAATGGCTCATAAGGCATGTAATCAAAAGTGTCCCCACAAAGCCTCATAAACCAGTGTAGTTTCAAACACACTGCATGGCCTTATATGGTGAATCAATTAAGTTCTAAAACTGGGCCTTTGTATGAGTTCAAAGCCTCTCTGAAAAGCTCAGTATTATAGTGTAAACATACTTGCATACACACACACACAGGAACACTGACACACGTACATATTATATTACTCATGTATGTACCATATAAAGAGAGGGAGGGAGAGGGGGAAAAAGAAAGAGGCGAGATAAAAAGAGAGAAAGACAAACATTTTACCCCATATTTCCTCGACTATTATAAGCGCATCTTAAAGCAGATGCTGAAACCAGAAAACATCCAATATTAGAAAATTAGGAGAGGAAGAGTATTTCCAGATGGGTTGGATGCCTTTACCTTTTCACAGCTGATCTCTGAGTGGGGAGGTCACTGTGAAATCTATGCTTGTTCAGAAATACGAACATGCATCTGCTTTCTAATGTCGAGCTCATCAACACATGCACACTCAAATAACTAAATCAAAACAGAACATTTCCGGCTCTGAGCAGCAGATTGGGTTTATTACCAAAACCTTTCAGTTTAAAAACAGCAGTTAGATTCAGACAAAATCACAATAACAAAAGTTACAGCGCTGTAGCGTTCAGATATGGATTTAAAATTTGATGGCAAGCTGACCCAGCCAGAAATAAAGATTTTATAAACGGAAGATAGACCAGATTTAGAAAAAACATCAAACTGTTCACAGCTTTCATTTTTACTCCGTGTTTTTATTTTTACACTGAACAAGACAATAAGGTCAGCAGGTAGACAAACAGCATAAAATTTCATAGATCGTAGTCACCACCACTCGACTCTTTAGTACTGAAGATTAGTAAACTAAACACTTATTTTAGTTTTCCCCTTTAGAAATAAAAACAAGTGTTGTTCATCATCTGCTGATGAGATTACAGTATCTTCACATTTAAGATCAGTCATCACTAAATATGTGGTTAAATTACATAACATTGGGTATGTAGATTTTCATGTAAGGTTTTACAGGGGTTGGACATTGAAACTAAAACACCCGTCATGTTAGGGTGGCAGGTTTCATGGGTAAATTCGACCAGCTTGGTGGACAATCATCACATTACACCAGTCAGAGCAGAGTGTGATGGTCCAGTTAGCATACAAGAGCACAGTTTTGGTCAATATACTGAAATGCAGACAACATAACGAGTGACAAGCAGAGTTCAAAAGAGGACAAATTGTTGGTGCATGTCTTGCTGGCGCATCTGTGACCAAGACAGCAAGTCTTTGTGATGTATCAAGAGCAACGGTATCCAGGGTAATGTCAGCATACCACAAAGAAGGACGAACCACATCCAACAGGATTAACTGTGGACGTAAGAGGAAGCTGTCTGATAGGGATGTTCAGGCGCTCACCCGGATTATATTCAAAAAATATAAAACCACAGCTGCACAAATCACGGCAGAATTAAATGTGCACCTCAACTCTCCTGTTTCCAGTAAAACTGTCCATCAGGAGCTCCACAGGGTCAAGCGGCCAGGTTGCTATAGCCGAACCCTTTGATCACTTGTGCCAAACGTCGGTTTCAATGGTGCAAGGAGCGAAAATGTTGGGCTGTGGACAATGTGAGACATGTGTGGTTCTCTGATGAGTCCACCTTTACACCCGGGAGAGTTACTCTGTGGAGAAGCCCCAGAGAAGTGTATCACCCAGACTGTTGCATGCTCAGGGTGAAGCATGGGGGTGGATCAGTGATGGCGTGGGCTGCCATATCATGACATCCCTTGGCTCAATACTTGTGCTAGATGAGTCACTGCCAAGGACTACTGGACCATTCTGGAGGACCCTGAGCATCCAATGGTTCAAACATTGTATCCTGAAGGTGATGCTTTGTATCAGGATGATAATACACAAACACACAGCAGGACTGGTGAGAGATTGGTTTTATGAACATGAAAGGGAAGTTGAACATCTCCCCTGGCTGCACAGTCAGCTGATCTAACTATTATTGAGCCAATTTGGGGAGTTTTGGAGGAAAGTCAGGAAACGTTTTCCTCCACCGCCATCACGTCGTGACCTGGCCGCTATCCTGAAAGAAGAACGGCTTAAAATCGCTTTGACCACTGAGCAGGACTTGAATTTGTCATTCCCAGGATGAACTGACGCTGTATTGGCCGCAAAAGGAGGCCCTACACCATACTAATAAATTATTGTGGTCTAAAAACAGGTGTTTCAGTTTTAGTGTCCATCCCCTGTATATCAGAACATTTAATTTTTAACAACAGAACTCCATACTTTTTATTTGTTTGACCTCATTTCCATGTAAACATCTATTTTGATAACTTTTTATAATATTTTAACCAATTGTGTATATATAAAATTCTAGTTGACTCAATGATACAAATTATTTTTGTTTCACATTTTACTGTCATCACAATGGTAATAAATCCCTTATTTGGATTCTGCCATGTCAAGAACAAACTACACCCCATTTTTGTAACACTGTCTGGACCATCTGAGTAGTTTAGAAAAGCTACAGGTGGCAGCAGTAGCATGTAAAGCATTGGTAAAGCCCTGAGTACTGTTTGCAGGTAGCCTGGGAGTCACAAACGAGGTGTAGCTCTGCAGGGCCAGTCTGAGGTAAAACCTTGACCATCAAAGTGAAACCTGCAGACTGACTTACTGTTTGACCTTTAGATCAAGTTCAACTGAACTTTTCTCACATCTCAGATGGAAACGATGTCTGAGCAGATCCACAGCAGGTTTCTGAGATGAAAAACCATTAAAGGGGTAAATTTCACTGGCTGTGTTCAAAACAGTTTGTACCGTTTATACAGCTGCAGCATCTGTCCTGTACATTTTAATGTGAAGGCACTAAGTCACTGACTACTTCGTTTAGGTGCAGTTGTGTACCGCAACGCAAGCAAAAGGCAGAAAAACAATGTTCCCACTGTGAGAGCAGCCAATGGGTTCTGACATACACACAAACAGACACACACTGAGGCAGTGAGTTCACAGGTTCCCTCTTCAGAAACAAAAAAGCATGGCAGTAAACAGATGGTGAACAGCGCTTCCCTTCTGTCACCTGAGATCCAACAGGTTGAGCTTGTAGTCCCGGACCAGCACATGTTTACATACCTGAGAAGACCAAAACAGCAGGAGTTATGAAAGGGAACAAGAGAGTCAAACTGCATTATTCTACTCTGATGAATACGGAGCCCCACAAGTGCCAGGGTAAAAAAAAACAGTTGTGGAAAACTGTGCTTTCTGTTTTGTAAAACCAGCTTACAAAATTAAGCGCACAGTTTAATAAATCATACTCTCACAAAATTAAGAGCACAGTTTAATAAATCATACTCTCACAAAATTAAGAGCACAGTTTAATAAATCATACTCTCACAAAATTAAGAGCACAGTTTAATAAATCATACTCTCAAAGACTGAGGATTTAAAACTATATAGGGATCTTAGGTGACTTGATCTTTATGCCTTCAGAATTGAACCCAAGGGAAATGTTGAGTGTTTACAGTCTTCTTTGTTTTTTTATCCCTCTTTGTAAACCAGGAATCAAGACGGAAATGGGATAGAAAACTTTAACTCACCATCTACAATAACTCCTAAATTAAATGTGATACTCCAACAACATATCATTTCCTTTTGGGATAAATAAAGTATTTTTGATTGATTGATTTTGATTCGATTGATTAAATGGAAACAATTAACAGGGATCTAAAGATTGAGGAAACCTATAGCCCAGGACTCTTGTGAAGGAGTTTTAATTTTCATAGATTTTTTTCTTCATAGTGAAATAGAGGTTAAATAAAATTAAAATAAATTGCAGGATGGTAGCTCTGGAGGACTGGAGTTGGAAACTCCTGAACCAAGGTCTCTCCTGCTGGGACACAATAGGAACATATATAGTTTCTGTTACAAGATTTAAGAAGATGGGACCGAGACGATGTTCTCACCATAAACAGAGGATGCTCCTTGGAGTGTGGATGGAAACCTTTTAATCTGCATCCAGAAACCTCCAACATACCCGCAGCAGTAAGTCTGAACACACCCGTGCTGGGATACACAACTATGGTCAGTGGGGACGTTTAAAAGGCCTTATGGGAAATAACCTCCACAGAGTGAGTGAACACATACTCGTTGTGTTTCGGCGCACATACGACAGCCAGCGCCTCCGGCAGCATCAGCTGGTAGGAACTGTGAGTGTGGAGGTCCACACTGGACAGGAATGCTGTCTGAGTGGGGTGGGTCTGAGCACAGAGGTCAGAGGTTAGACATATATAAATATTTTTATTCCCTTTGTGTTGTATCTCCTGCTTCCAGATACCATATCACATCAAGTTAACGTTTTTATGAAGTTATGATAATCTAAAATTATTGACATTGTTACAATCTCTTCTACTCTTATCTGTTTCTGGACCACCTGCATTGTTGCCATAGTGTTATTAGCTGATGCAAATGAAGGGGAAGCAGAGGAAAACCATAGTATTTTTTATGTCAGTTTTGAGTGAGTAGGTTGTGAGAGAACTCAGGGTTATTAATAACTGATCTCCACGCGTCTGCCGCCCAGAGCAATAAACAGCTCTAGAATGTGTCTTATAACATGCTTTAATGTGTCAGCATACATGAATCCACCCCAGTGTCAGAAGGTTGTGTTGGTCCTGAAAACCAAACAGCTCCTCCACGTTCTCCATGTCACAGAAATCTGGTCCGGCTGATTGTTTTGGGATCACCACATGAGTCAGCACAAATTCGTTGCGGGTCTGACACAGAAACACAGTCATTAAGGGGAAAACGTTCTGGTTCCATTTTATTGATTTTCTAAAGAAGAAGTTGACCAAGAACTCACCAGCCGTCCGCAGAGGACACCGCAGGTTTCTATTCCTCTCGCTGTGTTGGAGTCGGCCAGCAGGAGGAACTGGTACGTCAGGTCTTTTGGAATAACAACACGCCTTAGACCCTCCACCCTCTGATCTACACAGATGAAACGGAAGCTCGGTCAGTGAAAACGTTGAGGATTTACTATGTAAATAACTGAAATTCAAACTATTTCAAAACCTTCAAAATTGCTTCTTAGATCATGGGGTGGTTTCGTCATTAATTCAACTAGTATGGTTTGAAAAACAACCAAAAATACAATTTTCTTATAAACTGTAAGTTTTTAATTCTTCTTCTCTGTTTGAGTTCTCAACAATATTTGTAATGGCGCCTCGCAATTGTTAGCATTCGGATTTCTTAGGAACAAACCAGGAAGAAGTGAGCGCCGGCTGTAAGACGGGTTTTACCAGCAGTGGGAGCAACAGGAACATGTAATGCTGTGTGTACGTACTGTTAACCCCTGCTAACGCAGCAACAGGTTGCTTCATAGTCACAGAGGATCGATTCCTTTTCGGGTCCAAGCCTTCAGAATATAAGCTGCTTTTGATTGGCTGCTTTGACAAACAGCATCCATCTGTGACCTCTGGCATTTTCATTCGCACCTGCAGTAGAAATGACTAAATATTAAAACAGTTTCACTACATAGTACAATACTACACAGCATTTCACAGTACCAACACAAAAAATGGGCTGGATGTATCATTACAACAGAGCACTGGACACTAGAGTAATGGAAGTACTAATATAGCACCTGCAGTGCTGCCTCCTCTCCTCTCTTATTAGCCAGCTCCTGCCGTCTCAGCTGATCTTCAAAGTAGCGAAACTGTTCTGATTCGATCTGCATCCGTCGTAGTGCCGCCACTCGCTGCTTCTCCTCCTCCAGCAGCAGGAGGCGACGCCTGTCCTCGTCCAATAAAGATAGCTGCTGCAGATGCTGACCGCATCCGTCCGTCAAGACAGTTTTGCCCTGAGAAAACAGTTGGATTAGTCCAAAATGCTTAGTGAGGAAGGTAGAGGTCCCATCCTCAATGGTTAGATTTTCATTAAAAAAAATATTCTTCTTAAAGTGGGCAAGCTATGGATCCAATAAATCATTAGATGGGATTATATGTGATCTCAATCACTGATCGACAGTTCACATTAACTCACCATGTAGAGGGCATCTACTCACTTACCAATAATAAAGAGGTGTGAAAAACTGTCTGCCTTATGATAAAAGCAGTTACCTAATATAATAAATAGATGCACCCGTTTCTGATTGGACAGACACACACCTGCACTCTGAGGTACTCTAAGTGCTCCCTGCTGTATTTCTCATGAAGACGCATTTTCAGCGCTTCTTTCCGAGGAAAGGCCACCTCCTGAAGTTTCTGCAGAAACAAAAGACAGCCAATATGAGTCAGTCTGGATCACTGTGCGGGAAGTTTTCTGGAGATAATTGGCTGTTCGTAGCTATGCATGAGTTGGCCCACATGGTGTTGCCTTACTCATATTGTCCCCCACAAATTTGGCCCACAAATCGTGACTTCCTCTGTAAAGCTTGTGCTGGCTGGCTGCCTTGGTGCGCCTCATGTTGGCCCTCTTTATGTCCCTTCAGGACACTGAGCTGCACTAGAGGGTTTCAGCGATGCAGCACTGCAGGCCTTTGTGCTGATGACTGGAGGGCATGGCCAGCTCTTTCTTACTCCAGGCTTTGGGTTAGCTTAGTTTACACCCACTAACCCTTCCATGAGCCCGAGTTTGGGATCTTACCTTGGTCCTTGAAGCTCTATGTCATCCTATGCAAGCCTTTGAAGAAGGTGGACCTCAAAGTAGCTCTCATGTAGGGCTGTTTTTTTTCGGGCTATTATCTCAGTACATTACTTGCTCTGTCAGCCCCTCATGTCTCAGGTGGAGTCCAGACAGCTCTTGTGTTAGTTTGCAGTAGAACACAACATTTTTGCCCGATCCTTATTGTCACCACCCACTGAGATTGGCAGTGTTTCAGCCTAGGCCTGGAATGGCTCGCAATGGGTCTGAGTTATTGTACCCAGTAAAGGCACTAGAGGCACACATTTTGGCTACTGGGAGTATAAGACGCAGACAAGCATGTTGTGCTATGTATGTCCTAGGTTAGGTTTTCTCATTTTTACAGCAGCATCTTGCCTATTGGATCCTGGATGTCATCTACCATGCCAAGAGTGTGTGACGCCATTTCCAGCTAGTCTGTGTGAAGGCATTTTTACTGGGCAGCTATAAGAGGGCTTCCGCTAAATACGATCTGTGCTGTTCCATTACGGGCTTGGCCGAGAAAATTTTTCCTAGATTTTACAGTGTCATTGTGGTCAATCCCTCGTGCTTTGGACAGAGTTCTATTACAGGGGTCTTCTTGGTTTTCTTAGTGAGGTGTAAGCTAAAGATTTCTTGGGAGATTGATGGCATTTAGAGCTCAAACAAGTAATTGATTTAATCGATTACATCGGCTTGGATGGATTAAACACAATTTTGCCCTGAGAAAGATGGCGTAGCGCAAAAATGTAAAAACGCAAAACACTGTTAATGAATTCAGTTCATAATAATTTAGAGTTGCAGGTGTGCAGACAACAATAAAGGAACACATGTGGAACAAGACGCTCACCCCCAGCAATTCCTACCACCTACTAACTCTGTTCTAAACATGCTGGTAGAGACACAAGTTCAGATTATTAGGTACAATAATGTCCAACTAAGTCAGAACATTCACAATAAAGATTAAATAAAATATGAATTTATATGTAATGTTCATTTGTTCCTTTAAACAAAGTCGAATAAATTGCAGTGAACGACACAATTCTCTTGTCTTTCCCTTTTCCTTAATGAAAATTCATTTTTACATACATGTGAAAGTAAATGCTAAATAAATTAATAATAAAAAGCGATTCATCGATTAACCGTAAAAATTATCGACAGATTAATCGATTATGAAAATAATTGTTAGTTGCAGTCCTAATCTTAATGTAAGCAAAGGATACAAATCAAGGCAAAAAGGTTACTGTAAATATGAATATGGCCTAATGTAAATAATCTATTTCTTTTAACATTTACAGCTACTATTTACAGTACTGAGACTTTTCTAAACTCACCTTCACGTTAATCACACGTTTCTGTTGCTTCACTGAAGTTTATAGAAACCGTAATTGTTCTAAACGGACCTTTTTTGTGTAGTGAGCACTCGCTAGCTTAGTTAGCTTAGCTTCTAGCGGTACTATGGCTTCTCCTTCTGCTTCTCCTCTTTCCTGCTCTGTGTGTCAGATGTTTAGTTATTCCTCTGCCACCTTTAGAGATAATGGTACGTGCATTAAATGTAGCATTTTTTTAGCTTTGGAGGCGAGGGTGTGTGAATTGGAAGCTCGGCTCCGTGCTATTGAAACACCCGCAGATAGCCGAGGCCCATTAGCTAGCGTGGAGCCAACAAGAACAGGTTGCCCTAGTGATCCTCCAGCAGTTCCCACGCAGCTGGGAAATCAGCCTGGCTGTGTGACTGTACGCAGAAAGCATAGTCCCAGAACCCAGCC
>JAVLVB010000858.1:87001-108636 GCA_032876305.1 Orestias chungarensis | reverse complement strand
GCCGATCTTACCTTCTGTTCATTTCTAGATTAAAAACGTTAAAAAATTTTACGTAGATTTACAGAAACCTCAATATTTTACAAAATGGTTTATTAATTTTTAATCTAATTGAATCTTATTTATTAACTGCTTCCATCCGTTTTCGGTTTTGATGTTGATAATTTTCCTCTTAAGGGTTTACTTCTACTTCTGTTTGTTATTTCGTATCGTCCTCCAGGTCCTCACTCTGAATTTCTAGATCAGATCTCACAATTTTTATCTGAATTAATGTTAAACACTGATAAGATCGTTATAGTGGGAGATTTTAACATTCATGTTGACACCAAAAATGACAGCCTAAATGTAGCCTTTACTGCCATTTTATACTCAATTGGCTTCACTCAAAAAATCCAGACACCTATCCACTCTCTTGGTCACACTTTAGATCTTGTGCTGACTTATGGCATTGAGTGTAAAAAAGTTACAGTAATGCCTCATAACCCTCTCTTTTCTGACCATTTTTTGATAACTTTTGAATTATTTTTTACTGATTACTCAAAGTCTGAAAGAAAATCCATTCCACCTTTAATTTCTTCAGTATCTCAGAGAAACGCAGTAAAGGTGTTATGGATGTATGATTTCGTATGTATGATTCTGTGACCTTTTCTAATAATCTCTTTGCTGGCCTTAGTAAATATCTGCCCTTGTTGTTTATCTGCTGCACCGCTTACTGCTACAGCTTACGCAACATAACTGCTGATCACATGGACGCAACACATAGTCAATGATAAACTGATACAAGAGGGGTGACGATGGAGTAAAGACGGATATTTCATGGCTCCTGCAGGCTTATAAAAATATTCGCTTTAAAATCCACAACTGGTCACTAATTGCGACCTAGATCGGATTAAAAAAGGTTTTGGACTATAAAGAATTCCGTTCAAGTGGAGGTTGTTTGATAAATGGCGGATAAACTTCGCAAATTCAGGTACGACGGTAGCATGGCAAAGCTAACTGCTAACACCAGGTCCACAAGGCAGCGTACTCCAGAAGATGAAGACCCACAACCCAAGAGCCCTGGTATGAGTGAGGAGCTGAGAGCCGATATTCTAACCTCTATATGAGGGGAAATCTCCAAAATTATAAGGGAGGAAATGAGGAGTGCGCTGTCTGAAGAGTTCACCACTCTCAGAGCTGACATCAACGCAGTGAGGGCCAAAATAGCCAGCAATGCCACCGCCATCCGTGCAGATATCACCTCAATTGAAGCTGACATTGAATATGTGAAAGGTGGACTGTCTACATGGTCTGATGAGGTAAACTCTCTGCAGACTACCATTACTGAACTCCAGGGCGAGCTTGTTAAGATGAGGGACAAGTGCGAGGAAATGGAGGGGAGGATGAGGCGCAGAAATATTCGTATAGTTGGCCTTGAGGAACAGCCGAACTCCGCTCATCCTAAAGAGGTTTCAAAAATGATCAAAGAAGTGCTCCAGATGGACCGGGATGTAAAAGTCGATCGTTCACACCGAACAGCTGCTCTGACGAAACAGAGAGACGGAGAAAGACCCCTTCTGATCATCGCCAAGCTGCAACATGACGGAGACGCCGCTGACATACTGAAGAAGGCCAGGGACAAAGCCCCGCTGACCTACAAGGATAAAAGAATCGCAATCTTCCCGGATTACACCACCAGTGTGGCCAAGGCCCGCGCAGCCTTCTCCGAGGCACGGAAAGCTTTACGTGGACGAAGCAATGTGCGCTTCGGATTACTTTATCCGGTAAGACTCAAAATCACATACAAAGAGGACAGAAAGGAGTTTCGGGATCCCGTGAAGGCCATGGACTACATACGGAAGATCATCCCCGCTGCTACAACTGGAACAGAAACGTAAGCGAAGTCGCAAATGCTAATATGGCACAACTAGGACCAGTAGATCTCAACTCTGAAATATTGTGTCTTTAAATGCTTAAACCCTCACTGTGATTATGTTCAGCAATGTTACTTCTCTATACTGGTACATTTGAAAGGTGCGTAACAATGTCAATTCTAACCTTGTTGAATTACTAAGTCACAATTAGTCATAATTAGGTTGTATTAATATTACTAGTAGATTTTACGTTGTGGTTAAAGTACCCATAGTCATGTTCTCCTGCAGGAGCCTGAACTTCCACACTCTTAATTTCTCTTTTTGTTATATTTGCACACAAACAATTCTCTTCCGGTTGTGTTTGTTGCTGCTTTTTATAGTGGCTAGGGACTTAAACCCACTACCTTGCTTTATATTAGTAATGCACACCTTTAATTGTGTTTTCTGCATTTGATCCTTCTGTTCTCAGAGGATCTTATTGCATCTAAAAAAACAGAGCATTTGAATCTTAGTTTTAAAGCCTTACTATCTTTATTTTATTGTATCATCTTGGTGTTCATCGTTCATGTTACTTAAATGTTTGGTACCATCCGTCAAATGGCCGTCTCTGCCTCCAATACAATACTTTCATACTATCACATATATATTTTTTTAAATTAAATCAGTTATGAGTACACTAACTGTAACAAATTATAACGTCAGGGGTTTGCAATGGTCCAATCAAAATAAAAAAAGTATTTCTGCAACTCAGACAATCAAAATGTCAAGTAGCACTACTACAAGAAACACACCTATCAGATGTCGAACATAGAAAATTAAATAAGTCTTGGGCTGATAAAGTTTACTATTCGTCACATAGCTCTGGTAGGAAAAGGGGTGTTGCTATATTAATACATAGGCAAATGAACTTTACTGAAACGTTAGTAAACAAGTACAAACAGGGTAGATTTATACTGGTATGGTAATTGGTAAATTCTGAATGACTTGAATACAACACACAGAGAGCTCCAAGATTTACTATCAGAAAAGATAGAAGGTAAACTTCGTTCTGCCAAGCAGCATTATTATGAAAATGGAAATAGAGCGAGCAGACTTTTTGCCTTCCAACTTATGAAACAACAGTCTTCAAATGTAGTTCAAAAGCTGAAGTCGGGCAATAAATCCTTCTTAAAACCAAAAGATATTTCAGAATTTTACAAGGTTTTATACTGAGACACTGACACTGGCTGTGATGAGAGTAAAATAGCAGACTATTTACAAAAAATACATATTTCTGAGTTATCCGATACTGTAGCTAAACAATTAGATAAGCCAATTGAAGAAGAAGAAATTTAAAATGTTGTCTTATCCCTTAAAAATAATAAGTGTCCTGGCCCTGATGGTTTCATCAATAAATTCTATAAATGTTTCGTAGACATCGTTAGTCTACTTTTATTGGAAGTGTACCGCTTTTCTTTAGAAACTAAAACAATGGCGCCATCCTGGTCTGATGCTACAATAGTTGTATTACATAAAGAAGGTAAGGACCCCACTGACTGTGGGTCATATAGGCCATTATCGATGCTTAATGGAGACGTACGAATTCTAACTGGTATTCTGGTGAGACGATTAAATGTCATAATAAATCAAATCATACATCCAGATCAAACCAGATTTATTGTTGGATGGAAACAACCTGCGTCGTTTATTAAATATTATGTCTCACCAAAAAGAAAATAAAGCTATGACAGCTGTAATATCTTTAGATGCTCAAAAGGCTTTTGATGGTGTGTCATGGAAATACCTTATTCAAGCATTAAAGATGTTTAAATTTGGGCCCAAGTTCATAGATTGGATACACACATTATATTCATCCCCACAAGCGGCTGTAAGAGTTAATGGTTTCAGGTTGGCAAGTTTCAAGCTGGAGCGCTGTTGTAGGTAAGGGTGTCCTTTGTCTCCTCTTTTTTTGCAATTAGCATTGGGCAATTAGCCCAGCTTTTTAGGGACAGCGATGAAATTAAAGGAATTTTGATCGGTAATGAGGAACATAAAATATCTCTATACACGGATGATTTACTTCAGTATCTGTCTGATCCTACATCATCAATACCACGTCTGAGGGAAATGATTTCTGCTTATGATAATTTTTCTAGCTATAAAATAAATGTTGATAAAACAGAAGCAATGGATGTCAATAGCAATATTCCACTGATACCACTACTGATGTGCCTGCTAATTTTCTCCTGTGCTTCTAGGTTTTTATTAGTTTTTTTGTTTTAATTTTTCAACAGGGCATTATTATCTTTAATCATTTCAACTTTAGAGACACATCAGGGGGCGCACACACTGAGGGCTGCAGACAGTTAGCGGGGAGATGGCGTTCTGAGGGGGACGGAACTTACGTGACGGCCGGAAGGAACTGCCTGCCTTGTTTTAGGTTATTAGTTCCATATGCACTAAACGCATTGATTGATGTGAGGTGGGTTTTTCCCACCTCAACAGGGGGATTGTTATGGATGTATGATTTTCTATGTATGATTCTGTGACCTTTTCTAATAATCTCTTTGCTGGCCTTAGTAAATACCTGCCCTTGTTGTTTATCTGCTGCACCGCTCACTGCTACAGCTTACGCAAAATAACTGCTGATCACATAGACGAAACACATAGTCATGGATAAACTGATACAAGAGGATGACACCCTTTAGGAGGGCTAAGTGTGAGGAATAGATAAAAGCAGGACTCACGCTCCATACTTTGCTTCATTTGGTTCATCCCTAAGTTGTGGTAAGTGGAGCCTGGTACCGAAGGTGAATGTCACTCTGTATCTGGTCCATTGGCATAATTATACGCTGATTACCTTCATATTAAATCTTGATTTTATACTTAACCATTTCTCATTATTTTTACAAGGTATATACTTTGCTGCTTTTACTGGTTGGGTCTCAGAACTGGATAGAACGGACCCGGTGATAGTTAGATGAAGTAAAGGGTTGAAACCCACTTCCACAACAAAGGGCAAAAAATTAATTTTATGCCCTACGGTTGATACATCTTGTGATGCAGGATGTTGGACAGATCATCAGTGATACTACCTGGGGTCACTGGGGGTTACGGGTCTTTCAACTTCAGACCCCCTCACCCAGGCGACCCGACCGGGAGTGATCAGTTCCGGGTCTTTGCCCAAGAAGCGCTCATCCACGCCTTGTCCCTCTGTATCCACAGCCAACGTGAAGCTTTCTCAGAAGCTTCTGTAGCTGAGCAGATGGCTCTCCTCTTCGTTGCCCCTGTGATGCCTAGGAGACTGTAGGCTCTACAGAGTGACTTCCCTGCAAAGCCCCTTCCCCCGACTTCAATGGGCAAGCATCTTGCATACCACCCCCTGTTGCGGCAGTCCTCCACCAGCTCTGCATATTTCTCCCTCTTCCTCCCACTGGCTTCCTCCATCCCCTACTCCCAAGGCATCATCAGCTCCAACATGATGACCTGCTTGGAAGACTCTGATTGCTGCACAATGTCTGGTCTCAGGCTGGTTTCCAGGATGTTTTCAGTGAACTTCATTTGTTGTCCTAAGTCCACCCTCAGCTGCCAGTCCTTTGCTGTTCCCAGCATTCCTGTGTGGGTCTTTGGTTGGGGAGGAAGTTTTTCCCCAGCCTTCAGAAATGTTGTTCTGTGCCTCGGTGGTGGCAAGCGCTTGCTGTGGCCGACGGCACAGTGGATGGACTCAGCAACTGCCTTCAGCACCTGGTCATGGTGCCATCGATAGCGACCATCTCAAAGTGCCTTAGGACTGCTCCTGAGGATGTGCTCCAGTGTTCCCCTTCTCTGGCACAAGGCACATGATGAGGCTTCAACCTTGCCCCAAAGGAAGAGGTTTGACGGGCTGGGCAGGACGTCGTAAACAGACTGGATGAGGAATTTTTTACGGAGCGGTTCCACCTTCCACAACTCCAGCCATGAGATTGTTCTGTTCATAGCATCCTCCCATCTGGTCCATGCGCCCTGCTGCCTTAGCCCCACCCACTGGCTTGCACGCTGCTCTTCGACTCCAGCCTGCACCTCGAGTTGGACCCGATCCCGCCTTTCCTTGCCCCTGAGCCTGCTGAGTTGGTCTGTTGGTATGGTTTCCAGTCCTGCCCGGCCGGTGGCCACAGATCCCACAAGCTCTTTGAAGGACAGCCGAGCTTCAGCCTGGTCCACCGCCTCTTGCGCCCTCCACCTTCTGCCTGTCCTCACCTCAATGCCAGCTTGAGCCACCTTTGGGTCCTTTGATTCCCTGTACTGGAGAACCTCCCTAGCTCTGGCAACCATGAACTCCTCCGTGAGGCCCTTAATTGGTAGCTTCAGTTTGTTGTTGTTGCCGTAGAGGGCGAGGCTGCTGAGACTCCGAGGGAGCCGCAGCCAGCGTCGGAGGTGGCTGCTGACCCTCCGCTCAAACCCTTCCACAGGGAACATGGGAAATTCATAAACTAGTAATGGCCTTAGGAATCCTGGTCAGAATGCCATGCTGGCACACCCATGCCTTGAACTTCCCCGGAAGACCAGATTTATCCACTGCAGTTACCCAGCCCTCGATTTGTTTATCGGTAGCCCTGATAGAAGCTGTATCCTTCAGGGAGCTGTCGAAGATCTTCCCCAGGCTTTTCACAGGCTTCTCTCTGTCTCTGCACTGGCTACCAGTCACTCAAAGAATAGACTTTAAAACAGCCTTGCTTGTGTACAAGTCTCTTCATGGTTTAGCCCCAAAGTACATATCTGGCATGTTAGAGCGATATGAACCAGCCGGGACTCTGAGAACCTCAGGTAGTGGCCTCCTGCGGATGCCCAGAGTCAGGACCAAACAAGGGGAGGCTTCATTCCTTTGCTCTACCTTCTTCATGTCTCACTCTATGGTGTTAAGTTATTTACGTTTTTCTATAGTTATGCTGCTATAGGCTTAGACTGCTGGAGGACAATCTGACCACTTCTCTCTCTGCTACTTTCTTCCTTTGTCCAATCTCCTTAGTTACAGTTATTTCAACCTTGTTAACCTTTGGTTTTCTCTTAGTGTTCTACTCCCCATAGTAACCACACCTGGTCTGGCGTTCTGTTAGCTGAAACAGCTTCTTGGATGGGAACATGGGCTAAGATGCTTCCAGTGACGCTCTACAACTGCTGCTATAAACTCTTTTTTTTCAATTTCCTCTGCATCTAATTTAGTTTTCTGTCTTTTCAAACCCCCAGTCGTGCATGGCAGATGGCTGCTTGTACTGAGACTAGTTCTGCTGGAGGTTTCTTCCTGTTAAAGGGGAGTTTTTCCTCTCCACTGTCGCTACATGCATGCTCAGTATGAGGGATTGCTGTAAAGTCAACGACAACAAAAGCAATTGTGTTGGTCTGCTGAGTCCGGAGGAGTGAATGAGAAACTGATATGAGAAAGGAGAGGAGACCTCATCAGCCACTGTTCATCCGGGAGCTTGAAGTAGAGAGGGTGAACAACTTTAAATATCTAGGTGTTCACATCAGTGAGGACTTCATATGGTCATTGAACACCACGCAGCTGGTCAAAAAGGCTCAATAGTGGCTGTACTTCCTGAGGAGGCTGAGGAAGTTTGGGATGTCTTCCAAGATCCTAAGCAACTTCTACAGCTGTGTTGTCGAGAGCCTCCTGAGCAGCTGCATCACGGTGTGGTACGGCACCACGACTGTGACGGGCTGCACACGCCTGCAGAGAGTGTTAAAGACTGCTGAGAAGATCATCTGAACTCCACTACCCTCTCTGCAGAGCATCTACCAGCACAGAGTCCATAGGAGGGCTGCCTCCATCCTGAAAGACTCCACCCACCCCCAGCATGGACTGTTCACACTTCTGCCTTCAGGCCGAAGTTATAGAAGTGTAAAATGCAAGACCACCAGGTTAAAGAACTCCTTTTTCCCCACTGCCATCAGACTCCTCAATCAACCTCTTTTGCACAGGTTATGTGTCCGCTGCGCTTCTGGCTTAGCAGCTCCTTCGCCTGTCTCTTATGCCAATCTGCTCTGAGGGTTAGCAACTTCTTCCCCAGGACACAGCGGATCTCTGCCGGCCCCGGCTTGAGGTCCTCACTTGCCCTCTTGAACTGGTTCTTCAGGTCCCAGAGTTACCGTCTCAGCTATGAGATCTTCTCTGCCCTTCGGTTCTTTGAGTAAGGGTTTGCAGCAGCTTGCTTCTCAACTGTTCCAAACCTTTCAGCGACGATGCTAATGACCATGGTGGCCATTATTTGGACTTTCCTGTCTGCCCCTCCTTTCATTGTGGCTTCCAGGATACCATCCAAATCGTCATCGAGCTTCTGCCACTCGCTCGCTTTACTGGCAGGAGGCCACTTAACCCGCTTTTGGTGTTGTGGTATGTCTGGAGCTAGGCCTTCCCGAGCATGGAAGTTCTGGGCGCTGTGGGGTGACTCCTGGCCCGGGTCCTCCTGCCTCTCACCAAGGTCTTCAAGAGCGTGTGGGGGGCTGTGGGGCTCCTGCCCCACTGGCTCCTCCTGCGGCTCTCGGAGGCTGTTGCTTGTGCGCTGCTCTTGCTGCTCTCTCACCAAGCATCCCATCTTGTTCTGGTGAATCTTCAAACCCTGCAGGTTTTTGCAGCTCTTGCCGCTTATGCGTGTAGTATTCGTTGTCGGTTGTCCGATTTAATGGGTCGTTGCCTGGTTGTCAGTCCAGTTGGGGTGCTCATTCTCCCCCCCTCTCGGGCTCCACTGGGGTTGTGTTCCTTTAAGCCATTTTGTAACTGAGTAGGGGTTCTTCCTCTCAGAAGATGAAGGGCGGGTTTCTGGCCCTTACTGTCCCAGTTGCCGTCTTTCCATGCTGTCCACTGTCTCTCCAAGCTGTCACCACTCTGTTCATGGTCGTCAACCAGTCTCTTCCTGGATGTCACTGGCTTTGCCAGAATGATACGGTTGTTTGATACATCTTGTGATGCAGGATCTTGGACACAAATATTAGTTCATAGTATTACGTATTGCTTTTGAGAATATAGCCCCCATAAAAAGGAAAGTGATTACTCATAGGAGGTTGGCTCACTGGTTCAGAACTTTGTACCTTGAAGAGAAACACCAAGAAATTGGAGAAGTAATGGCGGTTTTCGCTTTTAGAGCAGTCCTATTTATCCTGGACAAACAGCGTGCTTCTGTATAAAAGGACCCTTCGCCAAGCTAGATGTGCATATTTTACATCATTAATAGAAGAGAATAAGAACAATCCTAGGTTTCTTTTTAATACGGTTGCCAAACCTAGGAGAAAGGAAAACTCTGTGGCCATCTATTTCTCCAGCTCTTAGCTGTAACGACTTTATGGAATTCTTTATTGATAAAATTTAATCTATTAAAACTAAAATTTATGGGATCCTCCCAAACATAAATACTACCTCAGTAGGCGAGGGGGCACGGAATGTGGCTCTGGAGCATGATCGCTGTTTGAAGTGTTTTGCTCCAGTGGAGCCTTTTGAGCTTTCAGAATATTTTCTTCATCTAAGCCTTGTCAGGTATTGCGATCAATGACTTGAGCAGAGATGGAATGCAAGAAGAGTGATTTATTATGGAGATGAATAATGAATAGAACATAAACCGAAACGAAGGCAATGCGGAATGGAACAGGGATAACGCGGAACTGGAACTTAAACACACAGAGTTCTGAAACAGAACGCGGGAACTACAAACGTGAAAAGATGATTCAATAAACATAAATGAACAAGCGGAATAATAACAGGATGGGAAAAATAAAGATAATAAACAAACTAATAATCAATAAGTGTCACGAGGTAACCGGGGAGCTAATGCACAATAAGAGACGTGAGGGGACCGGGAGAACGAGGAAGCAAAACCACAAAGAAATAAACTACAGAGACAAACAACAAAAAGGGGTGCAAGGAGAATCTGAGGCTACAAAGAAACAAAACCATAAAGGAAGAACTAAGACGGGACCAGAGGAGAAAGATGATGGGGGAGAGAGAACCAGCACAGAGAACCAGCGAGCAGGGGGAAGCTTACTGGGAGACGGTGAGGACAGCAGGAGAAGGAGCTCAGAGTTGACAAGGTTAGCAGACGATCCAGCAGTGAAGGAATGAAAGTGCTTAAATACTGTGAAGCAGGAGATAACCGGATGATTGGAAACAGCTGTGAATGATGATGAGTGAACAAACACACACACACACACACACACACACACACACACACGGAGGAGTGAGAGCAGGCCTGAGGCTCCACCCAGAAAAATGGGGGGTGATATTTTTGAGCCACGAGGTTGGGAGAGAGGGCATAGGCACTATGGATGTAAAAGTAAAAGTGGTGGTGGAGTGGCTGCAAGTCAATGACTCAATGCAATCTGCTGGGGCTCCTTAGACTGGAAACTTTTTTAAACTGATTTGTATTTATGTATCTATGATTTTGATTGAATTTTCTGTAAAGTGCCTTGAGATGATATCTGTTGTAAATTGGCATTATAGAAATAAACTGATTCTTGATATGTGTGGATTGAACAGTGCAAGCGGGCGTTTGACTTTCTGCGACGGGCTTTAACTGAGGCCCCAGTACCTCTGCAGTACCCAGTACCCCTCTCTCCCTTTTATTCTGGACACGGATATGAGTAGTGTTGGGGTGGGGGGTGTCCTCTTCTAGGAGAGTCCAGAGGGGGAGAGAGTGCTGGGGTTCTTTAGCAGGACCTTTAACAAGGCTGAAAAGCGCTACTGTGTGACGAGGCGGGAGCTGTTGGCTGTTTCTCTACGCCACTTCAAGTACTACCTGTGCGGCATGCCTTTCACCATAAGAACTGAACATTCTGCTCTCCAGTGGTTGATGTCCTTTAAAGACCATGAGGGTCAGGTGGCAAGGTGGCTGGAAGAGCTGCAGAGCTACAACTTTACAGTGGTCCATCGGGCCGGATCCAAGCACACTAAGGTGGACGCCCTCGCCCGGCGTCTGTCTGCGGCGGGTGGATACAGTTACTGTGACAGGAGGGAGATGTTGGAGAGGGAACAGCTGCGACGGAGCCCGGCAGTATCGTGCCGGAGCAACTCGGTCTCTGTCAGAAAGCTGCAAGCAGTGACAATGAACAGCTGGAGGCATCAGCAGGAGCAGGATCCTGACATTCAATTGGTGCTGGAGTGGGTGGAGAGACAGTTGAAGCCGCCATGGGAGGAGGTTGCTGGGCTCTCGCTGCCAACTAGAGGGCTTTGGTCCAAGTTTGTGGTCCTGCATCTGGAGGAAGGGGTGCTGCAGAGAGTGTGTAAAGAACCCACCACAGGGGAGTACCGATGGTAGAATCGCAGTTCCCAAAGGCCTGAGGGAGGTGGTCCTGCAGGTGATGTACGGAGCTGCGGGGTCCGGACATTTTGGTCTTACAAAAACCCTCTGCCGCCTCCGGCAAGAGTTTTACTGGGGCAGGTGCAAGAGGGATGTTGAGGGTTTCTGTCGCCGCTGTGACCCCTGCACAGCACGGAAGGGACCCTCAGGTCAGTCACACGCCCATCTACAGCAGTTTGTGGTAGGGGCACATATGGACAGAGTGGCATTAGACATTATGGGTCCAATGCCATGCTCTGATAAAGGGAACCGCTATGTCCTGTCAGCTATTGACTATTTCACAAAATGGCCGGAGGTCTATGCCAATTCACACCAGAAGGCAGGGACAGTGGCAGATGCCTTAGTGGGAGTTCTGATAAGCAGGTTTGGGGTGCCAGATACTATCCATGACAACCAGGGAAGAAATGTTGATTTACAAGTGTTTTCTGCCATGTGTAGCTGCCTGGGTATCCAGAAGACCTGTTTAGTCAGTCAAAAGTAAGAAAATCAATTTTTTCAAATTCATGCAGTAAAATCAGGCAAATTTACATAATTAATTTATGAATTTGCAGCTTTTTAATAATTATGTGCACCCCCATATATTCTGCAGCCTTTCCTTGATTTAGCGAGATTTTTCTGAAGGGACCATATTAAGTAATTACTTAGCATAACTATTGGCGTAAACTACTGTACCGACCTGATGTTTAACCGGTCGCAAGATGTATCTTATCTTTCGCCCTTCTTGTTCGTCATGGCGTCACGCTTGCCCTGGCAGCATGTCGGTTCTCTTTCCTTTTTCCAGACAGAAACTAGTTTAGCTGAATCAGGTTTACAGGACGCCGTGGAAGTTTCAACTTTTGCCACACATTCTCAGAACAATCACAGGGTATAGAACTTATTCCAGTTACTTTGGCCCTAATTTTTCTATTTTTGCTTCATCAGACCACAGCATGTCTCCAGTAATAAGTCTTTTTACAAACTGTTGTTGTTCCTCTCAAAGGGCCTTTCAGCTCACGTTTCTAAGTAGTTGAAAGAAGAACAACCGGTTCTTCGTCAGGTCTATAGATTAGGTTTAGTTACAGCTTCAACTTATAAATCACATTTAAGTGTTAAATGGTGTTTTAAAAGAAAAAAAAAATGTCAGAGAAAATTACGTTTTAATGGATGTAAAAATCTTATTTACAATATGAAAAGCCTGATTGAATACAGTTGTGCTGGTAATGCTGAGATGTTTCCACGTGTGTTGCTGCAGGTGCGATCGACAACAGGGGAAAATTCATCTTCATTGCTCCCGATGACCTCGACTCGGTGGCTCAGTTCATCACAAAGAGAGGCAGAGTCTCCATCCCAGAGCTGGCTCAGGCCAGCAACTCACTCATCAACCTGATGCCCGCGAGCTGCAGCTCCATCTGACGGACAGCAGGGGGAGCTCTGCAGAAGTTGACCATGCTGGAGCGTCTGTCATCAAGGCTGAAGACGCAGCTTCATTGTGGCAGCGGAACGGAAAATATGTTTCATTTGGCAGCTGTTGGTCGTGAGGGTGAGATCTCAGAACAAATCAGGATTTAAAAAGGATTTTTTTCCACACACTTCACACAACAGCATAGTTTTTATTTGTGTTACTGAAGTGCCGTTGAGCCCAAGGTCATGAACAAATTGTTAAATAGTCTCCAATCAATTATAGCAGGTAGTGAACTGGTCACAATCGTGAGCCAAAGATCACAACAGATGGAAAAACAATAGTCCATCGGATTACTCCGAAGGGAAAGTCAATGTTACACATCACTTATTTCTGCGGTCCTCGTCGTCTCTCTCTGTCCTCTCTGACTCTGCTTCATCTCCCAGGTAGATGTTGCTCCTCTGTCCTGAAAACACACACACAACGCATCAGTCCAGCCTAACCGCTACAGCAGACCCTCGTCTGTTTGTAGTGTTGACAGTTTTGGAAGCAGAAATATCTTCATGGAAAGTTTTTTTGACATGATACTTGCTAGCATCACCAAGCGGCTAAAAAAAGACTCAAGATTTATTTTGATATTTCTATAACGAAGACGGCGGATGCTGGGTTCAGCTTTGTTATTGGGTATTAAGGTATATATACTGAGTGAACTATTAATAGGCAGTTATAAATGCTACAGTTAGTTTAAAAAAAGTTATCTGATAACTGATTATTTCTATAAAACGGTTTGTGACTTTACTGACTGCTTTATTTAAAAAGTTCGATTACAAGTTACATCCAGCAGCCGACAACTAAAAATAAGCCAATGCAGTTTAGACAATGTCAAGAATCAGTTTATTTATATAGCGCAAATTTACAACAGATGTCGTCTCAAGGCAAGAAAATCAATTAAAATCAAAGAAACATCATAAACAAATCAGTTTAAAAAGTTTCCAATCTAAGGAACCCCAGCAGATTCATGGAGTCATTGACTTGCAGCATTCACTCCTCTGGAATCAGCAGACAGAAACAATGGCTTGTGTAGTCGTTGACTTTACAGCAATCCCTCATACTGAGCATGCATGTAACGACAGTGGAGAGGAAAAACTCCCCCTTTTTTTTTTTTTTTTAGGAACAAGCCATTTTCATGCCACATGGATTTCCAGAGGGAGCTCACCTTAATCACCACGCCTAAGGGAGCCAGGTCCTTCCTGAGGGTGTCGCAGGCCTTCAGGAGGGGAATTCTGTCCGGGTACAAGCCTGATTTGTGACTCGGACTGTCCTGACGGGTGAGAGCGAATGCTCGGACTTCGCTTCTGAATCGAGTAAACTGTTCTACCACAGCCTGCAGATTCCCACCGCTGCTCAACATCTCGGCCTCCTTCGCAAAGAACAGATTTCAGAGCTTTAAGGAGCAGTAAAATCCAACGGCTAGTCCACATGCGGGTCCTGACCTCACCTTACTGAGCAGCAGGTCGATGCCGAACACGTCCAGAACATCCCTGATGTAGGAGACCACGGCCCCGAACACTGCGGGGCTCCGAACACCTACCTCTGCCTTGGAGCAGAAACGCACCCTTCTCACAATAGGACCGTGGCCCCAAATGAAGACGAATCAGACAACCCCGCGTTACCGTAACAACAGGCTGCAGCTGGCGATTTCCATGATGAACCAGACTCATCAGCGAAGTGACGGCTCCGGGCGTGTCAAAGTCATCTGCTAAGGCTGCTGGGATGCTCACCTTGGCTTCAGCCAGTCTGAGGGATCGACCAAGCGCAGACGGTG
The DNA here is from genome assembly GCA_032876305.1 of Orestias chungarensis. Lineage (NCBI taxonomy): Eukaryota > Metazoa > Chordata > Actinopteri > Cyprinodontiformes > Cyprinodontidae > Orestias > Orestias chungarensis. Next base: position 94,284 of record JAVLVB010000858.1, on the reverse strand, counting down.
AAACTGAGCAGACGACGCGTGATGGAGGAGCACAATGAAAAAGCTCGCTACCTTTGCCACAGAAGATCCTCCTGCACGGGCGAACAGTGTAACTGACCCTTCATGTAGGCCCGAGCTGCGCTGATGAAGGTGCGGATGGTTTCCAGAGAGGCGCGGGCCTCCGACAGGCTGCCGTCGCTGTAATCTACAGCTGTGGAGACAACGGCATGAGAAAGCAGATGTTTACACACACTTTATAAAAACACACACCTAAGGGCTTTTTAACCAGAGATCTGTAGATGGAGCACTTTGCTTTTGTTGTGAAAACAGTCCTGTGTTAACATGGTCTGAAAGGCCGCTCAGAGAGGAAGAAGCCATAACTTCAACAGCAACAACAACAAAAATGTCCAGAATTAGCGGAAAGCAAAAAAAACTTGACCCAAGTCGTACAGTTTAAAGGACAGTTCTGCCAAATGCTGAGGAAATGGATGGACACGTAAATATGAATTATTTACGACTGCTGGCTACAAATGTCACATAGACCCAGTTTGTTGTTCGCCGAGCTCGTGCAACCGAGAATAAAGTGAGGTTCCCACCTGATCTATATTTGGTCGAGAGACAAAACATCCGAAATTCTTCAGCGGTGTGAGACTGTAAAAAATCCTGATAGAAGAAAAAAAAAACAACGATATACAATGAGAACAAACGCACAAGAGAAGCCGCTCCTCTATTTTTTCCTTTTAAAACTTATTTACACATCATCATTTTAACTGAAAACAATACAGGATCCTTCCCATATTTTTTTACTTTTCCAATTAAGATAGATTCGTATTTAAGCCACAAATGCCAAATATTAGAGGCACCTAGATGCTTTCTAGCAAAATGATCAAGTTTAACTCCTTAATAAAAGCTTCTTACTGTGGAGTTCAACAAGGTTGTGTTTTTCAACCCCTTTACTTGCTCAACTGGAAATTAGTTTGAATTATTTAAATCCAATTCTACTGATCTGAGATCAGGTGATGGGAAGATGTCTAGAAATGTTAAAACCAGTCAGTTACAATATTCCATAGATCCATACCTTGATTGTGATGTAGTTCTTCAGAGATTTAGACATTTTCTCTGTGCTGCCTTTTAGGTGTAAATGACCTAGAAGTAAAAAAAAAAAAAAAACACAGTCAGTTTAACACGTGGAGACAAGCTGTAGCTGAGGAAGCTACAAAGGATTCACAGATTCAAAGACCTTAAAAGATTATTTGATATCAGATCACAAAACAAATCTTTCAGGGCTCGATTTAAGGCCCCATTCCATCTTTCTTTTTTATGATGCCGTTGCTGTTTCTCCAAATCTAAAATAATAGTAATACCAATGCAATAATAATAATATGAATAATATCAGCTAATGAATGATGAAATCATGTCCAGGTTTCCAGATATGGTTTTTAATCTTAAAGGGGAAACACGGGTAGCTACTAGAGTGGCCTGGGTCTAATTTACAGAACATTCAAACATTTTGAAAGTGCAATAGCAATGTGCAACAATAAGTTGTAGTGCAAGAACAGCAAAAAGATGCAGCACCAAATGCAACACTTATATAAAAATAACTCAATTGTACAAAAACAGAATAAAATAAACAATAAATATCACCCATATGCGTAATGATATAAATAAAATTAGCTGATCAAGGGAACACAAATGGTTTAAAAATAAATAAAGGTGAATAGTTAGATGAACTCACTCTTAAAACTTTGTAAATGTATGTAACTAAAACCATGTATAAAAGATTTAAAAACAAACTACAGAAAATAAACATCATTATTGTTGCTCTGATCCTTCCTCAATATTCCAGCCACTCCTAAAACCTTCCTGGCTTTTCTAGAAGAAGAGTCACTTTTAATTATTAATGATTGTACAAGGAAAATAAAAAGTTAAATACTATCTTTTAAAATGCTGTTTAGGGCCCCATAAGTGGCTTTGGGGCTCAGTTTGCTTGTCCCTTGGGCCGGCTCTGTGACACCATACTTTAAGCAGTTGCCGCTGTTTCAAATGAGGCTGTTGATCGTCTTTAAACCATCTTATAGCTGCTGAAATCATTCTGGCACTTTTACTTTTGATGATGGAAAACTTACTAAAAGATCATCATTCAATAAATATTGCCTGTATTTGTCTGGATGATCTGGCTTTCGGCCGATTAACCCGACCTCAACATTGACCCTTTAATTTCAGGCTTCAAATCTAAGAAAGTCAGCGGCGTTCTTTTATACAAACGAACTTTGTTCCTGGTTCATGGTCTTATTCTTTTCTGTGTAAGCCGCCCCCTTATAATCACGATCTAAACATCTTCAAATTGATGCAATGTTTTCAGATCAGTAAAGGCCTGGATGCCACTTAAGTTTGACGAACGATGTGTGAAAAATATCCAAATGCTCTTCGAGTACTGAGACTTATTTATAGAAGTCAGTGTAAACACTTTACCATTAAGTTCTGTATCGGCGATGTTCTTCACCTGAGCATCCCTGAGAACTAGAAACCATCAGATGATTTTTTTGTCGTTTTCATTTTACATATATGTATATTATTGCTATATGAAAATAGTTTACAGCAAAATATGCAACACGTTTTGAAGTGTGTCGTCAAAACTTGTCAAAAAGAGCATAAATTGGCACTAAGAGGGACAGTAGGTCCCCAGTATGTTAAGCGTCTTGTGATGAGGTGAGGTGTCGGGTCTGTTTAGATTGGTCGGCTGTTAAGGATTCACCTGAATGGAGGAAGTAGTTCGCCCACTGTCCACACTGATGGAAGGCCTCGCTCTGAGCGATCTCGTTCTCGTGGTGTGGAAAGGCCAGATCGATCCCTCCAGAGTGAATATCCAGCTGGCTCCCAAACACGTGACTGAAAGCAGCGACGGCACAACAGGATCTCTGTCAAAAACGTGTATCGGTCCGTCTGCCCAACTGCTTCTGACGCCCCCAACGTGAAAAAAGTGCTGAAGTCTTTAGTTTTCTATAAGATTTAATTTCCTCGTTAATGTCGGGTAAACAAACATCTACATGTGGTCAAGACCATCTGCTGCAGTTCAAACCGAGCATCAAAACGAGGAAGAAAGGGAATTTAAGTGACTTTGAACGTGGCCAGACGGGCAGAAACTGCTAATCTACAGGGATTTTCACCCACAACCATCTCTAGGCTTTACAGAGAAGGGTCAGAAAAAGAGAAAATATCCAGTAAGTGGCAGTTCTGGGGGAAAAAATGCCTTGTTGATGCCAGAGGTCAGAGGAGAATGGTCCGACTGGTTGGAGCTGATGGAACGGCAACAGTAAGTCAAATAACCTCTGATTAAAACCAAGGTATGCAGAAGAGCATCTCTGAACGCACAACACCTCAGAAGCAGAAGACCACACCGTGCGCCACTCCTGTCAGCTAAGAACAGGAAACTGAGGCTACAATTTGAAACTGGACAATAAAAGAATGGAAAAACGTTTCCTGGTCTGATGAGTCTCCATTTCAGCTGCTACATTTGGATGGTAGGGTCAGAATTTGGTGTCAACAACATGAAAGCATGGATCCATCCTGCCTTGTATCAACGGTTCAGGCTGGTGGTGGTGGTGTAATGGTGCGGGGGACATTTTCTTGGCCCTCTTTGGGCCCCTTAGTATCAACTGAGTATCGCTGCAACGCCACAGCCTACCTGAGTATTGTTGCTGACCATGTCCATCCCTTTATGACCACAGTGTTCCATCTTCTGATGGATACTTCCAGCAGGATAACGCGCCATCATGTCATGAAGCTCAGATCATCTCAGACTGGTTTCTAGAACATGACGATGAGTTCACTGAACTCAAACGACCTCCACAGTCACCAGATCTCAGTCCAATAGAGCAGCTTTGGGTTGATTGGCATCATGGATGTTCAGCAGACAGATCTCCAGCAACTGCATGATGCTGTCATGTCAATATGGACCAAACTCTCTGAGGAACGTTTCCAGTACCTTGTTGAATCTACCCTACAGAGGATTAAGGCAGTTCTGAAGGCAAAAGTGGGTCCAACCTGCTACTAGTAAGGGGTACCTAATAAAGTGACCAGTGAGTGTAGTTTGTGAACTAGTGTGTGTGGTGGGAAAACAAACTGGCAGACCCAACCTGGCAATGGTAGAACACTCGATATGCCAGCCAGGCCTTCCTCTACCCCACGGAGATTCCCAGTGTGGCTCCTGAGGCTTGGAGCGCTTCCACAGCGCAAAATCCCTGGAGTCTCGTTTATTCGAGCTTCCTGGAGAGTGACAAACGCTCAAACATCATCATGTAGGATTATTTAGACCACTGGGCGGTTAAATAATAACATCTACCGTTAAAGAGAGGAAATGCTTCCTAATCTGACGTTTCACTCTTTGTTTTTCTAAAGTGGATGGTTTAGACTCAATGATGAAAAAATCAGATTAATTTGAGACTGATAAAATGTGATGTTAGGAATACATAACATTATACATCCATCATTTGATCCACTGCTACAGTGGTGATACACCATCCATGACGCATCAGTTTGGTTCTATCCTGATACTTCGCTGTTGCCGCTCGTCTTTATATTTAAATGTGACTTGATGGAAAGTTATTTTATGTATTTTTTTTCATGGTCACGAGCCAAAGTGATGAGGAAAACCCTGATTTAGAGCAAAAGGGATATCCTCAAAAGAAATATACAAATATTTACATTTATAGAAAGAAATATATGCAGAAGTACGCAAAAGTAATTGCAGCAAAATGTGGGGCTACAAACTACTAATGCATGGGGGTTGAATACTTTCACAAGGCCCTGTGTATGAATACTTCTGGCATGTCTTCTCAGCACCAACGAATGTAAAAACCTACCAGGTTCTCCCTGAGGGCTCACAGCGCCGACAAACTTCCCATAGCGATTGCCAATGGACGACACGTCAAAATATACGTCGCCTGCACACAAAAGCAGTCAGCTGATATCAGTTTAGACACCAAACTCTGCGACGCGTCATATTCTGCACAGAAACAGCACAATTATTCAAACCGGTAAAAAAAAACATAACAATAAGAATAATTTTCGCCACACTCAAGTTTCCTAATCTCACACACAGGTGACAGATTAGGACACCCATCATAATCTGTGATCTGTGTGAAAATGGCTATTTGGGCTACTTGTTGAACCCCCTCCTCCGCCCAACAAAGTGCTTGGAAACATTTATTTATTGTTTATTGAAGGATGGGTAAATAGTGGGTTTATATATTTGAACAACACAATAAAGGCGTTCAATGCGACGGTCCGTCCAGCTGAGTTCAGCGTCAAATAAAAACAAATATGTAATATTTCCTCCGTCAGTGCGACCGAAACAATATTCCGTGAGGTTCACGTAAACATTCTTCTTCTCGCTGGTCTTCAACAAACACGTACACGCAGAGGAAAGTGACCCAATTGCCCCGCTGTGGTGGCAGAATTTGGTGTGACCCCGGAAAGTTGCAAGAAGTGCCTCCAAAGAGGACAAATCATTGGTGATCACCTTCGTTTGTGGCGTAGGCGTGGCCATGTCTGATGATCCCTTGGATGAACGCGACGATGTGATGCACATTCTCCGTGACTCTCAGGTACACAGCAGGGGGGACCACCTGAAACACGGCAGCTCCTTAGTTTTTACGGCCCCCGCTGAGGCCATCAAAGTTTGTGACGCACCTTTAACGACAGCATGTCCCTCTTGAATTCCTCCTCGTACATCCTGGCGATGACAGCCGGAGACACGTCCTCCTGTCATCACAGGGGAAGAAACACACCCTGAACCCCAGAAACACTCCCTACGCTGGACAGGTTTCCATACCTCCAAACCCCGTCTGATGATCTTGTCATCGATGTCGGTGATGACCATGGCGTGGATAACGGTGATGCCAAACAACCTGGTCAGGATCCTCTGCAGGATGTCAAACCTGACGTAGGAGCTGAGGAAGCAGGGTTAGACCAGGTCCAGCCTCTGATGGTGTGTCAGTGTGGTCATATTTACCATGCATGGCCCAGGTGAGCATGATCATACACTGTCGGTCCACAGCTGTACCTGGGATATAAAACTCAGCAGGTCAGTGAATCAGGTCAAGAGCCAGACAGCAGTGAGTCAGGGACCCCTACCAGGTGGCTGTTCCTTCTCTAGCCAGGATCAGAGCTTCCTTCTGTTTGCTCAGACTGTTGAACGCTTTAATGCCGGAGTCGAAGCCTCGGGGCTGGATCCAGGAAACCCTGGTTCTGACAGGGACCCGGCGGCTGGAGCCGAGCAGCCCGCAGAGAAGCTTCCCCCTCCGGATCATGGCTCAGCTCAGCCCGCTGTTAGCTTCAGTTAGCTTCAGTGAGCATCAGTTAGCATCAGTGAGCTTCAGTGAGCTTCAGATAGCTTCAGTTAGCTTCAGTGAGCTTCAGATAGCTTCAGTGAGCTTCAGTTAGCTTCAGATGGCTTCAGAGAGCTTCAGTGAGCTTCAGTTAGCTTCAGTGAGCATCAGATAGCTTCAGTGAGCTTTAGTTAGCTTCAGTTAGCTTCAGTGAGCATCAGTTAGCTTCAGTTAGCTTCAGTTAGCTTCAGATAGCTTCAGATAGCTTCAGTGAGCTTCAGTTAGCTTCAGATAGCTTCAGATAGCTTCAGATAGCTTCAGTTAGCATCAGTTAGCTTCAGTTAGCTTCCGGAGCAGCAACAACTCCGTTTAATGGAATAAAACCTTCCCATTTTACATCTCCTGTTAGGATTCTAATAATTACTAAAAGTGGTTTGAAACCAAAAGCACGCTAACATGTAACCACAACCTCCTGCTCGGTGTCGTGTTATGCTAATTATGATGCTAATTAGCATATTAGACGACGCGTCATTTCCGCAACATATTATATTATTTATGCACCTTAATAGAATCTGTTAATTATTTTATAATATTATGTCCACATATGTTACGTTGTTTGTTGGTGAAAATCAATGTGGAGTCAAATATTCAACATGAAAATAAGAATGTACATCATGGCCGCCATCTTGTGAGTGGCTTATTGTTTGTGTTTAGTTCTTTTTCTGCTTGGATAAGGAAGTAAACAGTTCATGGAGGATAGAAAATCAGTAAATGTAATAAACTCTGTATGTACAGTTAAGCAGAAAGCTGTATATCCCTTGTTAGAAATAGATTTAGCTCTATTTCTCCCGTTATCTGGGCAAATTTACAACAGATGTCGTCTCAAGGCACTTTACAAAAAATCAATTAAAATCAAGGATACATTCTAACAAATCAATTTGAAAAAGTTTCCAATCTAAGGAACCCCAGCAGATT
>JAVLVB010000858.1:68330-80157 GCA_032876305.1 Orestias chungarensis | reverse complement strand
AATGTATATATATATATATATATACATTTATTTATATACATTTATATATATATATATATATATATTTATATATATAAATAAATGTATATATATTTATATATATATAAATAAATGTATATATTTTTATATATATATATTTATATAATTATATATATATATATAAAAGCATAGTTGTTTTTACTATAAATAATTTACCTTAAAGCTTTTCAGCTGAGAATGACTATGTTTTTTATTATTATTTATTTATTTATTACTGATCTGTTAACCAAAGCTTATCAATATGCTAAGAAGAATAAAGTTTAGAGTTACCTGTAAATAATCACATCGTTTGCCAACTTCATCTAAATCCTTATTTTACACTTTTTCCTACATAAACTCAATATATGATAAATACCACTTGATTCTTTCCTGTATATGAAATGAAATATTTCAGTTTTTCTCCTCCCCTACTTCTATCATTTTATTTAGGATAAATACTTTTAAATATAAATATTTTATTTCCCAAACATTCAACTTATTATTTCTTTCCTCCAAACCATCAATAATATTTTCTTCCCTTAAATTCAATTTTCTTCTAATTCAGTCCCAAAAAAACCCTTTAATAATTTTTACACCTACAGGTTTTTTGTCTTTGAGAGATGTTTATCATTTAATAGACAGATTAGTGATCGGCTGTTATGCCCACATTTAATCTCTAGTTTCAACTTTACATTTTTATAGGCTTTTTTTGTTTTCCCATGAAATACATCAGAACTTAAAACGTCTGCGTGTTTTATTTATTTATATTTTGACCCACAATCGCACTGATAAACCGCATGTTCTGTGAAACCACTTAGCTTTGAGTTATGATAAAAAAAATGCTCAAAACTATAACTTTTCTTTAACAAATTAAAAAATGTGGGATAATTTTTCATTTATTTTAGTTTTACTTTCTGTGCATTTAAAGCGGACGTCTCTAAACTTTGATGACTATAGATGCAACAGGCTGTTTTTTAAGATTAGGTCAAACGTTTCATTTCCTATAGATCTCTGATAATAGCAGATGACTTACATTTACATATATTTACATATATATGCACTAAGTGGGGAATAAAACTGCTCTATTATTATTTATCCGTTTGGCTCAGATTTGGATCATCTCTCAAATGTCCCACTTTCTGGTTAATCCGTTAATGATCAACTCCGTTGAGTTTAAACTGTGGATCTGAGAAATGGTTTCAACATGCAGAGCAACAGTGAAGTTCAATCATGAAGTATTAGCTAATAAAAAACAATAAAAGAGGAAGAAACTTCTGTACTCTGGCGATTTTTCTCTAAATAATGTACAAACCTTCATCTTTAGAAACTTTTATTAAAGGTTTTAGTTCTTAACTTTTAGTTTTTAGGATTATTTATGTTCCAATATTGACAGCCAACTTTTAATGTTGTGTTTTTAAGGTTTTGGACATTTAAAGGCGTAATTAACAATCACATCTGTGCTGAAAGGCCGTTTTACTGATCTGAAACATCAGGATCTGCAGCCCGCTGTCCTCTAGCGTCCTCGTATACGACATTAGCGCTGTTGGCGTTAGTAACTGAGAGGTTTACCGTAGCGTCAGCAGTCAGTAATAGGACAGTTAAAGTTCCTTAAATGTGGAGCACGGATCGTTGCTGGTTTGATTTTAACCGCTAAACTGACGGTGTTTCTGTGTCGTGTTCAGGTTGTGAATGAAATCTATCCCGTGTGGACGTATTCCTACCTCGCTCTGCTGTTCCCGGTCTTCCTGGCCACAGACTACCTGCGCTACAAGCCGGTGTTGGTGCTGCAGGCCTGCAGCCTGGTGCTGACCTACGCCCTGCTCTGGAAGGCCCGGGACCTGCTGGCCATGCAGCTAATGGAGTTCTTCTTCGGGCTGGCTACGGCGTCCGATGTGGCGTACTACTCCTACATCTACAGCGTGGTGGAGCCGGAGCAGTACCAGAGGGTGACCGGCTACTGCCGCGGCTTCGCCCTGTTCGGCTCGGCCGCCGGCTCTCTGGTCGGTCAGCTCCTGCTCTCGCTGGCCGGAGTGGAGCTGGCGCACCTGATCATCATCACGCTGGCGTCCGCCGCCGCCGCCTGCATCGCCCCCTGGTTCCTGCCCATGCCCGAGAGGAGCTTGTTCTTCCACAAGAGTCCGGGAGCGGCGCCCGCCGACGACGACGAACCGGCTGCTGGCGGCGGCCCCAAAGCGGAAACGCCGGAGGACCCAGAAACGGCAGCCATGGTGAGAAAGCGGCTGGTTATGCTGCGTTCACAGCAAAAGGCGTCTGGAGCGTCCAAAACGCGTCTAAGGCATGAAGTTGGAAACGTTTTTACATTTTGTTCACTTTTTAGGGTCAGACGCTTCAAACGTGCGTCAAGTTTCCACACTTCCTGTTTTATCCGGTCGGGCTTCCTGCCTCCTCTACGGTCTTTTTGAACAACAGAGGATGAAACTGAGAGCGGCTCGTCTTTATTTAAACCAAGAGAGCGTGGTTGTCGGCTTCATATCTGTAACTATATTCAGAGTTTGGTGATTTTTCTCCTCCAGCAGCTTAACGCTGACGAGGGTCGATTTCAGCGCTAGTTTCACTGGAGTTAGAGACAATATATCTATCCTCCATCATCACTTCAGAATCTTCCGCCATGTTGGAAAGTTTGTCATTACGTCACATAGAAGGAGCTCTCTGATTGGTGGACACTAAAACGTCCAGCGGCCAACTCGAGTGTTTGGAGCGTCCGATGCTCCCAACGCCTAAAACGCTCCAAACGCTTTAATCTGGATGTGTAACGCGCTGGGAGACGTTTCAACGCTCCAGGACGCGCGTCTACATGGACTTTCCATGCAAACTGAACCGTCTTGACGCTCCAGGCGTTACGTTTTCTTTCAAATGTCCTACGGTTTTATCCACGATTGCCTTAATCTACGGCTTAGACGCTCTTATTAACCATGAAGATCCTCCAAAGACAGATATGTTGCTATCGAACGGTCACACCTCAGACTCACTGATCATATCATGTAAATCTCTTTCAGATGTCCGGGTCATCCGAAGCAGCAGGGGGCAGCAGAGGGCTCAGGCGGGTGTTGCGGATGCTCCTTGATGACTTTGTGGAGTGCTACAGGAGTCGCCCCCTGCTGGCGTGGTCAGTGTGGTGGGCCCTGGCCACATGTGGCTACTTCCAGATCATCAACTACGCCCAGGCGCTGTGGGAGGACATCCGTCCGTCCCGAGAGTATGAAATCTACAACGGCTACGTAGAGACGCTGTCCACACTGCTCAGTGAGGGGTTCAACTCTACACCACCAGTTCTCAAATTCACCCAAACAGGAAATCAAAACGAGAAAAGCTCCGTTAAATGAGGGAAAACCGAAGTTTTAATAAAGTAAAACAGTTTTTATATCCAGTCTAGTAAATCTCTGTTTACTCTGAAGGAAGGACAGGGACCGATTTAGTAAGCTAGTGATCCGTTAAAGGTTAAAGGTCAACGTGTGATTATTTAGAAGCATCGAGCTTCACTTTGACCGAGATTCTGTCTAACAGCCTAAGATTAAAAAAACAATACTGTAATCCCAGACCATCACGCACCCACCTCCGTGTTCTCAGACTCCTTCATTTAGCAGGTTTTGGCTTGAGATGATCAGGTTTGGTTTTTTCAGTCCCCTGAGAAAAACGAGGGCGAAAAATCCGTGATTGTGCGATGAAAATATGCGGAAAAGTGTGTAAAACTTGTGAAAAGTTGTTTCCAAATGTAGGAGAATAAACCTGCTTCTCCCACATCTAGTAAACAGCTAACATGACATAACATAGCAGCATAGCTGAGCCAGTTATTTAGTCCCGTTATGCTAACTTAGAGTCTTGGACCATTCACTTTTAGCCGGGGGTGGTTAGTGTCAGTCAAAAGTTGGAAAATAATCAATAATTTCAAATTTCTGCATTAAAATCAGGAGAATTTAGACAGTTCTGTGATTTCTGCACTTGGATGCTATTTGGGGGGGGGGGTGGTACGTTCACGTCCATTGTTTTCCTGTGTTGACATCGTGTGACGTCCCCCGTTTGTCTTCCACTTACGCTGGTCTCTTTTCTACTTCTGCATAGTTTCCCCGTCAGCGTTTCCCTCCCAGTGATTCTCTGCGTCTCGCTGTAATGATGCCGTGGTTTACTCTTAACTAAGTGTTGCGGTCCACAGGCGCTATGGCGGCTCTGCTGGTGGGCTGCCTCCCCGTGTCCTGGGACCGCTGGGGAGAGCTGCTGCTGTGGATCCTCTCCGCGCTCATGGCCGCCTGCGTGTTCGTCATGACGCTGCCGGGAAACATCCTGGCGTCCTACGGCTCGTACGTCGTCTTCAGGGCCGTCTACATGCTTCTGATCACCGTGGCGACGTGAGTTAATTCAGAAAACAGGAAGAGCGGAAAAGGAGAACCTGAACTTACTGGGTTCTGATTGCAGCAGCAGATGTTGCTCCAGTCTGAGGCTTCCTGCTGTTTCCACCCTTTAAAAACAGAGGTGACCTGGGGAGCCTGAGGCTGAACGATCTGACATCTTCAACCGAAAAATCACAAATAGTTGAAAATATGATCCAGTATTTCATCTTTCTGATTAAGTGTTAGTTAGAGTCGTCATGTTGAAGCCGTTTGTGGGAGCGCTCTCTATGACGTACGAAAGGAGCGAGGACCCTGCGTGACTATAATGAAGCCTCCTCCCCCAGGTACCAGATCGCCGCCAGCCTCAGCATGCAGAGGTACGCTCTGGTGTTCGGGGTGAACACGTTCGGCGCCCTGCTGCTCTGGACCGTGATGACCGTGGCCCTGGTGGACTCGGCCGGACTGGGCCTGCACGTTTCCACCCAGGTAGACGCACCGTTGGCCTGATATCTCACTAGTGCGCACGTTTGATCGCCACTCACATCGTCTTCCTCCCTCAGTTTCTCATCTACGGAGGCTACTTCGCTGTCATCTCTGTGGTTTTCCTCCTGGCTGGCCTCTACAGAGCGTTTTCCTCCAAGCGGTGACGTGACTCACTACACGATTACCACAAACATCTGAGCAGAAGTTACTTTAATTTCCAAGGAACAAACCAAACGACGGCTTTTCTCCTCAGTTCTCACCAGACTGAGGCTTCTAGTGATGCTAGTTTGTTTCCGTAGCAACAAAACTACTCCCACCAGCCGTCATGACCTTCCTGACGCCTTTTGGAAAAGATTTCCAAACAGCCGAACTTTGACCTTTTGATTTTGTCGTTATCCAGTCCCTCCAGAAAAATCTCACAGAATCAAGGACAGGGTGCAGAATATGCAGGGGTGCAGATGATTCTTAAAAAGCTGCATATTCAAGCTGCATAAAGTGCAGAAATCTCAGAATTATGTAAATGTTCCTGTTTTTACTGCAGAAATTTGAAATAATTGATTATTCTCTTACTTTTGACTGTGGTTGATCCAGCGTCTTACTACAGGAGCTTTAAGTTAGTAACAACTGGCTTTGTTCTTAGACAGATTCTGGATTTCAGAACTAAGCAATGTTCATATTTAACTCATACTACGTTATAGATGACCTTAAATGGTCCAAGACTCTAAGTTACCATAACGGGACTAAATAACTGGCTCAGCTATGCTGCTATGTTATATCATGTTTGCTGGTTACACGCATGTTTCTGGGGGGGTCTGATTGTCTAGCACTTCCTATCACATTCATTCATTGTCGCCATGGCTACGTTGGAGGATAAATAAAATAAATGTAAAAAAAACGAGGCGGCTAAACAAAGGGGCCAGTAAACCGCTCCACCCTCCACCCTTGGGGCGCTGTAGGATGGAGTCATTTTAAAGCTGGTTAAATTGTTTCTCATAGTTGTAGTCGCGCTCATAAGTTTACACCCCCCCCCCCCTAAACAAACTCAAGATACTGCAACCAAATTATTAATCAGATTTTATTTTTGTCACTGCTGTGAAGCAGGATTTGAGTTTTGTTCGTATTCTAGATGAATAAATCCACATTTAGATACACTAATGTTACATAAGATGTTTAATAAAACTATTTTTTTCTGTAAATGAAGGAAAAACATTTGTTTAAAAAAATGCATGAGATGAAAACAAATTTAGAAAGAAAAAATGGCACTGACTGAATAAACACCACTTTAAGCTAGAGGTACGAACAAAACGACAACAGAAGAACATAAAGGTACGAGCTTTGGGAAAGACGTAAGGAGCAGCTTTTATGGGAGATGTCTCATATGTTACATGTAAGTTAAAACTAGCGTAGCATTTCAGAACAGAGATCACGTTCCGTTAAGCATGGTGGGGGTAGTGTGATGATCTGGGACTATATTGGTACTGTAAGTAAAAAAAGTGAAGAAGGTCTGATCTCCCGTTTTTGTGGCCTTAACCTCAAGAGCTCTTTGGTTTGTTTTCTTTTAAATCGCATGTTTTTGCACAAATGAAACGTGCTTTGCTGAAATTATCCTTGATCTCAAATGTGTTTTTGATCCATTTTGCCAAAGGTGTCAAAAAAAAAAGATTAGACATTGTTGCTTTCAAACATCTACTAAATAAATATGAGAAAGCGAGACGTCCAAATGAATACTATGGTTAAGACTTTGGCTCCTGTGACGCATGAATGTAAAACACTTTAAATGTTAGCACTAGTCTCTAGATCTAGAGACCTTTAACTTCAGTTACAGTATTTTTGCCTGATTTTGTGCGATGTGATCTCAGCGTTGGTGGTTCAGTTTGTACCGTTACAGGAAACCCTGGCAGATTTATGTATGCCAGTTATTCCTAAATGTTTTTAAGAAATGTAAAAACAAAAAGTCTTTTGATATTACATCCCATATGTTTAATAAATTATTTAAAAATTTTTTGTTTGTTTACTTTTTTGATCCGAATAAATTGAAAAAAATGTATATTTGTACAAAAGGGTAGAGAATCATTACCATGTGTGGCAAAAACTGCATGGGAAAGGATTATGGAATAAGATCTTTGTCAGAAAGGAGTTTTCACAACTGTAACGCTCATATTTGTGTTTATATGTCAAAGTTCTTGTAACCAAAATTCTGCTGAAATATTTGTGAGTCTTAGAGTTTGAATCTAAAAGCTGTGAGTGCAAAGTCTTATGAATACAACTCTAATTTATACATCTATGAACTCTTCCTTTCTCTGGGGACACGAATTCAACTTGACGTGACAGGGTAGAGTAATCGATCTGCGATGGCATCAAACACAGCCAGCTCCAAATTTAAAGATAGACAGTGGACTAACCACTTGTTTATATAGAGATATTTATTGATCTTACCTGTGATGCTTCACCTGAGGCTGTGTTTGATGTGATCGCAGATCGATTACTCCTCCCTGTGGTGTCATCGTAATAATTACGAGGGAGTAACCCAGCAGCGGTTGGTCGATGTTTTTATTGTCAGAAAAGAGCAGAAACGATAAAAATTAAAGCCCGTTATCCCCCAAAAACTACCGAACCCAATTTAAAACTAGGGATGCCACCAAGCAGATCCTAAACCAGGCGATTTACTTTCATCTCGTTCCACCAGCTTTGCATTTTTAGAGGTGATTGGTCATGTGGTATTTATCTGGTCATGTCACCGTGATGCTATGGAGGCCAGGATGTGTTTAACCGAAGCAGTGAGACGATGTCAGCAGTGTAGTTGTTTCATCAGGACGTTAGAAGGAATGGAAAACATAAAAATGTCAGTAATCGGCCCAAACTGTAACATTAATATCGGCCCCAGATTTCTATATCGGTGCATCTCTTAGGAGGAACTCCAAAAATAATGAGAATACTTCTTTATATTAGCAAAATAAGAGTGTAAATACAGTAAATGGTTAAAAAAAAGTACTTTATTTCACATCACAGCAAAATAACTTCCAGGTTCTTAAATGTTTTTAAGGCACCAACAGCAGATATTTCCACGATTAAACCGATATTACATGTGATGGAGGGATCCAACGCTTATGAGTATCCCGCCTCGTCTTAAGGTCAAAGTGCTGCTCAGGAGAGGCTCCAGATGACGGTGAGCATCGCCAGGACGCCGTTCAGAACCGCCAGTCCGGAGCTAACGTTGAACCCGTGGCTGGGAGAATCTCTGAGGCAAAGAAGAAGACAATGACGTCCAGTAGGATAAAAGCCCCCCCCCCCGCTTCAAACCGCAGTACCTGAAGTCAAACAGCGACAGAGGGCCAGGCTGGTACGAGTCCAGGTAAGTGAGGCACCAGGTGAATAAGCAGGAAACGCATCCCGCAGCGGCAGAAATCACCAGGATACTCCAGAAACCTGGGGAGCGCACAGACTGAAAACTTTCATCCGGGAGCTAAACGGAGGGACAATTTAGATCCACATAAGGTCAGACGTTAAAGGACAACCTGGGTAGTGAGACTAAATCCTACAAAGAGAAACGACGGACTAGTTTCTGTTAGATGATTTATGGGTTACGGCTAACAGAAAAACTAGAATGATCTGAAGCTTAGAACATATTGATAGAAAAAAAGAACAAAACAATTTAATACTGAAACTGGCTGTTCTAAGCACTTCACTGGAAAGTAGGGAGGAAGGAAAAACTGATAAAAAGCACCTAGGTGGGGGGTAAAAGATTACAAACTTAAGAACATGTAAGCAAATGAGATATAAAAACACGTTGCAAACAACCATGATCCTTCTACCAAGGTGTGAATACTTTGTACTTTTTAAAGGGGCTGTGACTGGGCAGAGATAATGTGACCTTTGCTAAGATAAAACGAACCCTTGAATACTCACCAAGCATCCTTTCTTCAACCCTATTCTCTCCCCTCAGCCTGTCGGCACGCAGTTCTGAAACCATCAGCAGAGGTCAGTCAGTGTTGTAGAAATCTAGATCGCTCTCAGAAAGTCTATGCACAGCTCTAACATTCGTATTTGTGTTTATATGTCAATAAACTTCTTGTAACCATAATTCTGCTGAAATATTTGTGAGTCTGAGAGTTTAAATCTAAAAGCTTGGAGTGTAAAGTATAAATTCAACTTTAAAAAATCGTTACGATGACGTCACAGGGAGGAGTAATCGATCAGTGATCACATCAAACAGCTCGCTCCAACTATAAAGATGGTGGACCGCGTGGAGCAACAGCCTCAGGTGGACCATCACAGGTAGGATCAATATACATCTCCTCCCGCTCCACTGTCTTCAGCCATCTTTAAACATGGAGCGGGCTGTTTGATGTGATCGTGGATCGATTACTCCTCCCTGTGACATCGTAACATCAGGCTGCTTGATGTGATCGTGGATCGATTACTCCTCCCTGTGACGTCATTGTAACATCAGGCTGTTTGATGTCTCTTTTTTTGTCTCTTTTTAGTGTCTTTTGTCTCTTTTTAGTCTCTTTAGTCTCTTTTTTGTCTCTCTTTGTCTCTTTTTTGGTCTCTTTTGGTCTCTTTTTAGTCTCTTTTGGTCTCTCTTTGTGTCTTTGTCTCTCTTTGTCTCTCTTTGTGTCTTTGTCTCTTTTTTAGTCTCTTTTTAGTCTCTTTTTGTCTCTGTTTGTGTCTTTGTCTCTTTTTGGTCTCTGTCTCTTTTTTGTCTCTTTCTGTCTCTTTTTGGTCTCTGTCTCTTTTTTTGTCTCTTTTTGTCTATTTTTGGTCTCTTTTTTGTCTCTCTTTGTCTCTTTTTTTGTCTCTCTTTGTCTCTTTTTAGGTCTCTTTTTGTCTCTCTTTGGTCTCTTTTTGTCTCTTTTTGGTCTCTCTTTTGGTCTCTTTTTGTCTCTTTTTGTCTCTCTTTGGTCTCTTTTTTGTCTCTTTCTGTCTCTTTTTGGTCTCTTTTTTGTCTCTTTTTGTCTCTCTTTGGTCTATTTTTTGTCTCTTTCTGTCTCTTTTTGTCTCTCTTTGTCTCTTTTTGGTCTCTCTTTGTCTCTTTTTGGTCTGTTTTTGTCTCTTTTTTGTCTCTTTTTTGTCTCTTTTTGTCTGTTTTTGGTCTCTCTTTGTCTCTTTTTTGGTCTCTTTTTGTCTGTTTTTGGTCTCTCTTTGTCTCTTTTTTGGTCTCACTTTGTCTCTTTTTGGTCTCTTTTTGTCTCTCTTTGGTCTCTTTTTTGTCTCTTTCTGTCTCTTTCTGTCTCTTTCTGGTCTCTTTTTTGTCTCTTTCTGTCTCTTTTTGTCTCTCTTTGTGTCTTTGTCTCTCTTTGTGTCTTTGTCTCTTTTTTAGTCTCTTTTTAGTACTTTTTGTCTCTTTGTGTCTTTGTCTCTTTTTGGTCTCTGTCTCTTTTTTGTCTTTTTTGTCTCTTTTTGGTCTCTGTCTCTTTTTTGTCTCTTTTTGTCTCTTTTTTTGTCTCTTTTTGTCTATTTTTGGTCTCTCTTTTGTCTCTTTTTTGTCTCTCTTTGTCTGTTTTTTGTCTCTTTTTTGGTCTCTCTTTGTCTCTTTTTTGGTCTCTTTTTGTCTCTCTTTGGTCTCTTTTTGGTCTCTCTGTCTCTTTTTTGGTCTCTTTGTCTCTTTTTGGTCTCTTTTTTGGTCTCTTTTTGTCTCTTTTTTGTCTCTTTCTGTCTCTTTTTTGTCTCTTTTTTGTCTCTTTCTGTCTCTTTTTGTCTCTCTCTGTCTCTTTTTGGTCTCTCTTTGTCTCTTTTTGGTCTCTTTTTGGTCTCTTTTTTGTCTGTTTTTTGTCTTTTTGTCTCTTTTTGTCTGTTTTTGGTCTCTCTTTGTCTCTTTTTTGGTCTCTGTTTGTCTGTTTTTGGTCTCTCTTTGTCTCTTTTTTGGTCTCACTTTGTCTCTTTTTGGTCTCTTTTTTGGTCTCTTTTTGTCTGTCTTTGGTCTCTTTTTTGTCTCTTTCTGGTCTCTTTTTTGTCTCTTTCTGTCTCTTTTTGTCTCTCTTTGTCTCTTTTTTTGTCTCTTTTTTGTCTGTTTTTGGTCTATTTTTTTTGTCTATTTTGTCTCTTTTTTGTTGTTTTTTTGTCTCTCTTTGGTCTCTTTTTGGTCTCTTTTTAGTGTCTTTTGTCTCTGTTTAGTCTCTTTTGTCTCTCTTTGTCTCTTTTTTGTCTCTCTTTGTCTCTCTTTGTCTCTTTTTTGTCTCTTTTTTGCCTGTTTTTGTCTATTTTTTGTCTCTTTTGTCTCTTTTTTGTTGTTTTTTTGTCTCTTTTTGGTCTCTTTTTGGTGTCTTTTGTCTCTGTTTAGTCTCTTTTGTCTCTGTCTCTTTTTAGTGTCTTTTGTCTCTTTTTAGTCTCTTTTCTCTCTTTTTGTCTCTTTTTTAACTCTTTTTGTCTCTCTTTGTCTCTTTTTAACTCTTTTTGTCTCTGTTTGTCTCTCTTTGTCTCTTTTTTTGTCTCTGTTTGTCTCTTTTTGTCTCTCTTAGTCTCTCTTTGTGTCTTTGTCTCTTTTTTTGTCTCTTTTTAGTCTCTTTTTGTCTCTCTTTGTGTCTTTGTCTCTTTTTGTCTCTCTTTGTCTCTTTTTAACTCTTTTTGTCTCTGTTTGTCTCTCTTTGTCTCTTTTTTTGTCTCTGTTTGTCTCTTTTTGTCTCTCTTTGTCTCTTTTTTAACTCTTTTTGTCTCTGTTTGTCTCTTTTTTTGTCTCTTTATAGTCTCTTTTTGTCTCTCTTTGTCTCTTTTTAGTCTCTTTTTGTCTCTCTTTGTCTCTTTTTAACTCTTTTTGTCTCTGTTTGTCTCTTTTTTTGTCTCCTTTTAGTCTCTTTTTGTCTCTCTTTGTCTCTTTTTAACTCTTTTTGTCTCTTTTTTGTCTGTTTTTGGTCTATTTTTTTGTCTCTTTTGTCTCTTTTTTGTTGTTTTTTTGTCTCTCTTTGGTCTCTTTTTGGTCTCTTTTTAGTGTCTTTTGTCTCTGTTTAGTCTCTTTTGTCTCTCTTTGTCTCTTTTTTGTCTCT
>JAVLVB010000858.1:37720-66648 GCA_032876305.1 Orestias chungarensis | reverse complement strand
CAGCTAACGAGGCTAACTTAGCTTCTACTCAGCTGCTGTTAGCCTCGCAGCTAACGAGGCTAACTTAGCTTCTACTCAGCTGCTGTTAGCCTCGCAGCTAACGAGGGTAACTTAGCTACTACTCAGCTGCTGTTAGCCTCGCAGCTAACGAGGCTAACTTAGCTTCTACTCAGCTGCTGTTAGCCTCGCAGCTAACGAGGCTAACTTAGCTTCTACTCAGCTGCTTCTGATGGCTGAACGTCTCATATCCGAGCTGTGCGTTCACAGATACCTAACCTTTCTAGGTTAGGTATCTGTAATTATTCCGCACTGGCTGGAGTTAAGATGTAAGTAATAAAGACAAAAGAACAACCTTGTAAAACAGCCCTGCTACTATTTAATACCAGCAAAGCAAAACATCTACAGTGGCCCAGAAGGGTCAAACCAATAAATACATTCAAAAGCATGACCACCACAACAGCGAACAAGGCTCCAAACTCAACAACAGACTTTGCGTCCATCTAATCTGTGTTTAAGCCAGCTGTCCGGCAGTCAGCAGCCAGCTCCTGTTGTTTCATTTTTAAATGGTTCTTTCCAAGAAAAACTGACATCTGCTTTTTGGATTTGCTGCTTTTGCCAAATCAATCAATCAATCAATGGTATCACAGCCGCTACTTATTCCTGCTTCCTCCCAAGTTACGTTTTATTTCAAATATCTCACAAAAAAATGCTGCGAATGGATTTCATAGAACAATTTCGGGGACGTACGTCCAACGGAGACGAGCACAAACACACGGGCGACATACTGCTCTGCAGCACATACACGTACAAGTCATCAATCAGGGAAGTACGGCCGCTGTTAGACAGTTACAGCAAGGAAGTGGTCCATATCCCAAACTCAGCATCAGCACAGTCGGTTACCGTGGTACCCGGCTACATCCAACAGGCACAAGATTTAATTTATAAACAAAAAAACAAACAAATCTTTACATTATTAAGGTCATCTGATTTCTTACTGTCATAGACTTTCCTTTTTTGATGCTGCTGGAGCTGAACAGAGGAATCATCTATGAGGAAGTTGCTAATAATTTGCTGCCTGGAGCACAAAACATGAGCATGACCTTTTTCGATATTTACTCTCATCCTACTCACTCTTGCTGCCCGTCATCAGCTCACAGTCACAATAGTTAAGCTTGGCGCTTCAGACACGTGCAGGAAAACACAAGCAGGGCTTAGAAATCACCTGCAGCAACAACAACTGGTGTCTATTCATCAAATCTACTTCCTGTTAGCTCGCTTGCTAATATCGCTTTAGTTTGGGTGTTGCGTTAGATCAGCGGTGCGAACCGGGGGCCAACAATTAACAGTTGGTACCGCGGCAACAAGATATTCCTTTTACAAATGGGAGGGAGAAGGTGGAAGGTTCAACTCTCTCTGGCCGTGGCAAAAGCAAATGAGGTGGATTAGCAGAGATGGCTAACGACTGACAGTTTCATCCAGGACGTGTTACCCTAAAATAAGATCTGTGCTGCAGTTGAGCTGTCAGCATGTCACAACAGTAAGGTAGTCACACAGCTACTGTCTTCAGTCAGAGGCCTTCTCAGATGCATTGACAGACTGACTGCTGCTGGAGATCGTTTCTGACCACGACGACTTTTTTCCTCGATCCTGTCCATAAAACCACACACAGGGTGGCAGACAAGGGGTAACTACAGGGGTGACTTTATCAAACTACAATAAAAACATGGGCTTTACCGAAATGACCTCGTGGCCGACTGCCAACTGGTTCTTAGTTTTTTACAGCAAACAAGCTGAACACGCCGCTGTGGCTCCTTCAGAACGAGGCTTTCATGTGCATCTGAATACGTAACTGTCCCTCCTGAAAATCGCGATTCTGCGATCACAGAAAATCACGCAGAGTCAATGAAAGGGCGCAGAATATGCAGGGGTGCACATAATTCCTAAAAAGCTACATATTTACACCATTAATAGCATCTTAGCTCAGAAATCGCACAATTATGTAAATTCTCCTGATTTTATTGATTTTTTTTCTCAGAAATTTGAAATAATAGATTATTTTCTTACCTCTGACTGGTACTGATAATAAACTAATCAAACATTTTCCATGTAAAACATGAAGGAATAAAACTAAAACATTTTATCCTCTGAAACCGAACATTTCTTCAACACAGAAATCATTTTAGTGACACTTACAACTATATAATTAATGTGTGGCGTTAAAATAAAGAAGAAAAGCTGCTTAGTTGTGCAAGATTTGTTCTCCTTTGCTGTTCTGCTTCTCAGATTACAGCCTAAACTGTTATAACTAGTCCGGCTTCCTCCTTCAGTTCTCACGCAGTTAACATTTTCTCTAAATTGCTTTGTTTGGGTGTGTGGGACCTTACTTTGAAACCAGCTGACTGCTGGTGAGCAGCGACCGATTACGCCACGCTAAGATTAAATTATTTTTTTATAAAACTAACTGTTTGCTTTCATACTGAACACTCAAAACAGGAGTTTCAAGAAACTTTTCTTTGACATAATAGGAATTTACTGCAGTAACTTCTTCTTTTCAGATAATCATAAAACAGATATTGTTGTTTTTTTACCCTTTTCTTTTGTGAGCCACTTTATGTTCAGTTCTCGGGCTTTCTTGCAAACATCCTTGCATGCGATTAAAGCCATGCGAGACGCATATGCAGCATTCATGTTTTGATCTAGATTAACGCTTCAGTCATGGACGTTCCTGTACATTTAATGTTCCTGAGAAAAAGCAGCAACTCTCTAGTAAGTTTAGCCGTTATGAGTGTTTGTTTTACATTGAATGAGTGAAGTTGGATATGAAGAGCAAGTGAGGCTGAAAGACCGAGCTGGAAACCTGTAGCAGTTTAGTTTGATTAAAGGAGACTAGAGCTTAACGCTCAGACCTCAGCGAGTTTATCAGCCATTTATGACGGCCTGCCTGGCTCCTGTTTCATGATCAAGAGGAATAAATGAATGTGGGAACCCCCTGCAGGTGGACCTCACCTATATGACCTCTGAGCAGGAAGCGCGGCGCTGAGACACGTGGGGGATTCGCTCGCTCTGCCTTTTTTGGCAGCGTCGCTCAGCATCTGCAGGGTTACTCCGGCGCTCCCGCTCCAAAGAGTCAGACTGCGCCAACAGCGGTCAGCTGACCGCCTCCGTTGGTTTCTAGCAATGTTTATTTAAGGCAACACGCTGTCAGCAAGCATAACATCACAGGGGGGGTTGGGGCGCTGCAGAGCTGATGCGTTGGAACCAGGTGGAAGAAGCCAGACGTGTTGAATCTGGACGTAATCATAGCCTGTAATGTGGAGTTCTGCTTTTTCTTTTCTGTGTCGGCTTCCTTCATCTGTATAAACGGTTAAAGTCCATCAACCTGCTGTGTGTAAAACAAACAAACTGTGCGGCGCTCACACAGAATTCTGATCTCAGGTTGCATTTAAACAAACACGGCACAGAAAAAATAATAAAATCATATTTTTAGTTCTGGGCTTCCTGCCAGATCCCGCTGCATCCTCAAAAACCACCCCAAACCATGACACTTCCACCTCTGTGGTGCACCATTGGTCTGAGGTCTGTCTCCTCTCTTCTGCTTTACCTGGTTCTGCTGGTAGAACAGCGATTATCCCTGCAGAGGAATAATAATAATAATAAAAATAATCATCATCATCTGCCTTGTAGGTTGACTGAGGGTTCAGGGTTCTTGGAGTTTCCTTGTCAGCATCTTGCTGCCCACTTTCTGAGCTAACTTGCCTGTAACGTACCAGCATTTGTTTGAGACGTTCCTCCACATTATAAACCCCCCCGGGGGCGATAATCCTTGACTCTGTGGTGAATTCTGTGGCATTTCGTCTGTTTTCTACCATGAAAATGCGGAAAAGTGTGAAAAATCTTGTGAATTGTTTCCAAATGTAGGAGACTTCACATAGTTCTGTGATTTCTGTGCTTAGATGCCGTTAATGCGGTAAATATGCAGCTTTTTAAGAACCGCACACCCCTGCATGTTTCGCTGTTTGCTTCAGCATCGCAGGTGCATCTCCTGACACCAGAGTTCACTTGATTCCACTAATCTGGTGTCTGTGCTCCAGGCTGGATGGGTGCCGTCCTGCTTCGTCTCCCCTGATCTGAAGCTAGATTGACTGCAGCTTCCAGTTTGTGTTCAGGAAGCCGCTCGTCTCCTCTTTGATTGGGAAGCTCAGCGAGCGTTGTCATCCTCCTGTCAGATTGTTTCCTAGTATCTACGCGGAGGGGAACAGAAAACCAGCCTCATTAGCAGATCTGATGTGAGAACAGCTGAAAGTCACTTCCTTCCTCCCCTCTGTGGTTTCTCTGCTGCAGACTTGCAGACTCACTCTTAATCACATGCTGCTTATCCGTCATCAGGCTGAGACGTTTAAAGCTAAACTGCACCCGTTAGCGACTGTAAACCAGGAAGTTTGACAAATTTAAGCAAAACTCTACGGCTGGTGTCATAAATCTAAACTGTGATAATAGGAGATGTGAACCATCAGCACAGAATACGATGTATTTCTGGTCTCGTCCGTCTCTTCCAGCTCATCACTGTCCCATCTCGTGCGTGTTGATGTCGTCCGAGCTGCTGGTAGATCTGGGTGAAGACCCCGCGACCGCGCAGCTGGGAGAGCTGAAGCTGTCCACCCTAGAGGACCAGCAATGGCCCCCGGACGAGTCCACGCTCAGCAAGTCGGGTAACCGTTTGTCCTCCAGTAGATCTTCAAATAAGACTGAACGCATGCTGGGATGTTAAAAAGAAAACAGAATATTCACCAGCATCACTGGTTTCTGCCTTCGTCCCAGAGACAGACGTGTCCCAGGGCTTCGATCTCGGCTCGCCGCACCTGTCCTGGGACCACCCGTTCTACGACATAGCCAGGCATCAGATCATCGAGGTAGCAGGTAGGCGGTTTAACACACATCACACCTGCTGCTGCTGCTGCTGCTGCTGCTGCTGCTGCTGCTGCTGCAGTGAGTCGAGTTCAGGGCTGACGGCGTCTCGTCCACGTCCACAGGCGACGATAACTTTGGCAGGAAGGTGATCGTGTTCAGTGCCTGCAGGCTGCCTCCTCAGCATCAGCTGGACCACCACAAGCTGCTGATGTGAGTAAAACGCTTTTAATCACACGCTTCACCAAATAAGGAGATGTTTCCACTATGGCCTCTTAACTGCTGGGTTTCTGGGCAGGTATCTTAAAGCCACTCTGGACCAGTACGTGGAGAGCGACTACACGCTCATCTACTTCCACCATGGGCTGACCAGTGAAAACAAGCCTTCGCTCAGCTGGCTCAGAGACGCTTACAGGGAGTTCGACCGAAAGTAAGGAACCTACGAAAAGTCCTAATTGCTCATCCCTCCTTTCCTTTCTGTCTTGTGACTTTCACTTTGTCCTATTTTCTGTCCACTGCTCGTTCCTTCCCTCCATCTGTGTCCTTCTTTATTCCCTTCTTTGTGTCATTTCCTCTGTTTACTCCCATATTTTCTACTTCCTTCCTCTATTTCTTTGTTCCTTTTTTTTGTGTACTTTCGTCTTTTCGTACCTCTACTTTCTCTTTATTATCAATAAAAGCTCATCTGAACCGCCGTGTGACTGCGACCTCTAGAAGGAGAAACCCTTGGTGACGGATAAGTTCACTTGGGCTTATCCAGAGAAGAGAGCCTGAGGTTTAAAATGAGTCTGTGGTTTGTTTTCAGATATAAGAAGAACATCAAGGCGCTCTACATCGTCCATCCAACCATGTTCATCAAGACTCTGCTGATCCTCTTCAAGCCAATCATCAGGTTAGCTTAAACAAGTACAATATCTCATCAGCTAAAGAGAAAAGGGCGTTGTGGAAAGTCAGCATTTTAGGGAAAAGTGTGTGCGCGCTGCCCTCTGCTGGTTAGTTTGCGTTGATTCTCTGCGCATTTTTTCACTTGCACATAGATTAGTGTGAATTTAATCTCAGAATTCTGTCTTGAATTTTAGAAATCTGACATTTTTCTCAGAATTCTGAATTTAATCTCAAATTCTGGATTTAATCTGATATTTGACCATTTTTCTCAGAATTCTGGATTAATCTCAGAATTCTGAATTCAATCTCAGAATTCTGTTTTGAATCTTAGAATTCTGACATTTTTCTCAGAATTCTGAATTTAATCTCAGAATTCTGGATTTAATCTGATTTTTGACAATTTTTCTCAGAATTCTGAATTTAATCTCAGAATTCTGGATTTAATCTGATATTTGACCATTTTTCTCAGAATTCTGGATTAATCTCAGAATTCTGAATTCAATCTCAGAATTCTGTTTTGAATCTTAGAATTCTGACATTTTTCTCAGAATTCTGAATTTAATCTCAGAATTCTGGATTTAATCTGATTTTTGACACTTTTTCTCAGAATTCTGAATTTAATCTCAGAATTCTGGATTTAATCAGATTTTTGACAATTTTTCTCAGAATTCTGGATTTAATCTCAGAATTCTGGATTTAATCCGATTTTTGACAATTTTTCTCAGAATTCTGGATTAATCTCAGAATTCTGAATTCAATCTCAGAATTCTGTTTTGAATCTTAGAATTCTGACATTTTTCTCAGAATTCTGAATTCAGTCTCAGAATTCTGAATTCAGTCTCAGAATTCTGGATTTAATCTCAGAATTCTGGATTTAATCCGATTTTTGACAATTTTTCTCAGAATTCTGGATTAATCTCAGAATTCTGAATTCAATCTCAGAATTCTGGATTTAATCCGATTTTTGACAATTTTTCTCAGAATTCTGGATTAATCTCAGAATTCTGAATTCAATCTCAGAATTCTGTTTTGAATCTTAGAATTCTGACATTTTTTCAGAATTCTGAATTTAATCTTAGAATTCTGGATTTAATCTGATTTTTGACAATTTTTCTCTGAATTCTGAATTCAATCTCAGAATTCTGTTTTGAATCTCAGAATTCTGTTTTGAATCTCAGAATTCTGAATTCAGTCTCAGAATTTTGGATTTAATCTCAGAATTCTGGATTTAATCTGATTTTTGACAATTTTTCTCAGAATTCTGGATTTAATCTCAGAATCATGGATTTAATCTCAGAATTCTGGATTTAATCTCAGAATTCTGGATTTAATCCGATTTTTGACAATTTTCCTCAGAATTCAGAAGTATTTTTTTTCCCAGTGGCCCTAATCATCCTCTGTAGATGTGAGTTAAACATGAAGATTAAATGTAGGCTTAAAACTAGAGATATAATTAATTTAATCCTTTTTCTGACCTAATTGTCATAAATTTAGCAGAGGAATAATAAGCTGGTAATTAAAAATAAATAATAGATGCTCCAAACATTTCATTGTTCTGTCATTTAACAAACACGATGTATGAGGTAGATAACGTGTCCCGTCTGCGGTGTCTCTCCTGGTCGTAGTTTCAAGTTCGGCCGGAAGATTAACTACGTGAGCTACCTGAGCGAGCTGGAAGACGTGGTCAAGTGTGAGCAGCTGGTGATCCCCACCCGTGTCCGAGAGTAAGAACCTTTGTTTCTCTGGGACGCTCTGATAACCCTCCTGTTTCCTCACCTCCACCTGAGCAAGCTCGTCAGTAAATCTCTCTTTTTTGTGGATCAGGTACGACAACAAACTGATAGCGTCCCTGAAGCCCAGCGCCCAGCCCCCCATGTCTCCTCCTCGCAGCCCCCCGCTGCCTGACCAGGTGTTCGGGGTCTCGCTCTCGGTGTAAGTCACGCATACAAGATGTCTGCCTCTGTGTTTGCAGATGGAAGTCAGAGCCGTGAGTTTCTTTGTTTCTGTGTCCAAGGCTGAGAGAACGGCACCCAGAGCGAGATCCGGTTCCAGTGTTGATGAAAGACACCATCAGCTTCCTATCAGAACAAGGTAACACAGAACGGAGACCCTGGAGATGTGTTTGCTGCCACGGAGAACATAACAGATGCTCTCTGCTCTGTCGCTGTCAGGTGTGGACATCGAGGGGATCTTCAGGCGCTCAGCCAACGTGACTCTGGTGAAAGAGGTCCAGCTCAAGTACAACTCAGGTGAGTCTGTCCCTTCACTCAAGGATGGAGTCTGAAACCACTCAAAACGCTGAACAGGATCAGATGATGGTTTTTCCCCTGTAATCCTTCACCGGGTTCAGACACGGAACCGGGAGAGATCAAGATTTCTAACAGATAACAGGAAGGCTAATAAGCACATTAGAGTAACAAAAAAAGAAACTGGAAGTTATTTCATATGTTTTTATTTCTCAAAGTTTTCCTAATGCGATTCTTCAAAATGGCAAAGAGAAATATTTATATAATAGCCCAGTTTTCACATGGATGCATGCGTGGTTGTTTAAAACTGAGGCAGCTAATAAATGGATCTGGAGTATTTTCCATCCATGATAAGGTTTAGCTGGTGAGTTTGTCCCATTATGGAATCAGTCTGGGAGAAGGTGATGAATCGTTTTGCTCGTCACTGACGTATAAGACGGTAAATCCATTTTTTAAATGTCATAATAATTACTTTCTTTTTTTAAACCGAAATGAAAATCTATGCAAGTAAATCTGTTCCATCAGATATTTAAATTTATCAGATTTTAAATTCTGAATTAACATGTGACTTTTTTAAATTTGAAATTAGTTCTTCAGTTTTTCTCTACTATTAATTCAGTGTTTTAAATTTCAAGTGTCAAAATCCCAAGTTAAAGATTTCAAAGTAAATACATTCCCAAATTCGGCGAGAGCTAAATCCGGTGGTTACGACTCAACGTTCACTTTTAACATCCGGGCCTCTGGGATAACAAGTCGATCCAGGATCACATCAAACCACGAAGCTGAAGTTTGGTACCGAGTCTGGACTCCGTCAGCTAATTTAATCTTCTCTACAAAACATAGAACCTCAAACCTGGACTGGATTATTCTGAATTTATTTCTCTGATTTGTGAATCAACAGTTTAAAAAATAAAGGGAACTCTCAAATAACATCTTAGATCTGAATGAAGGGAATATTCATCAAATACTTTGTTCTGTGCAAAGTTTAATGTTCTGATAACAAAATAAAAGAGTTTATAGTTTTAACTATGAGCTATAAATCCATGCACAGTTCCCTGTTTTGACTTCTCTTTTCTGCTTTAGCTATTTAGCGAGTATGACAGAATAATCAATCCTGGATTGACTTGTTATCCTAGAGAAAACTTTTTAACTTGGTATTATTTAGAAACTTGAAATTTAAAACACTGAATAAATAGTTTACTTTAGATGTTAAAAATTCACAAGTGTTAATTAATAAATTTAAAAAATCTGATGGACCAGATTTACTTCCCTAAAAAATCAGCCTAAGATTTATCTGGCGAGCCCAACAAAGCTGCCTGCAGCTCTAGTAGTTTGACTGGTGTTTTTCCTGTTGAACGTTGCGCCGTAGGGGTCGCGGTGAGTTTCCGAGACATGGAGGACGTCCATCTGGCTGCCGTCATACTAAAAACGTTCCTCAGAGAACTTCCCGAGCCTCTGATGACGTTCCAGCTCTACAACGACATCGTCAACTTCACATGTGAGTCCAGGACTAATAATTCATCCCCGTTTCTGTCGGACGAGCTGCAGCGTGTGTTGAGTCATTTTCTATCTAAACAGTAATCAAGTTAATTATTTAAATGCGAGCGTCTCAGGCAAGATGAAGCTAAAAGAACTCATCCAGGCTTTTTTTAACTTCACTCAGAAAACTATTAATATCTGTATTTCTCTAATAGTTTTTCTTATTAAAATCCGTTAAACATGTAAAAAGAGTTAGTCCCTAACTTCCTGCTTGTGTGCGTGGGGGCGGGGCTTGTGTCTCTCCAGCCGTGTCTGCAGACGATCAGGCGCGAGCCATGAAGGCGATGGTGGAGTCTCTCCCGGAGGAAAACTACGCCTCTCTGCGGTACCTGGTCACGTTCCTGGCTCAGGTAGGACCCGCACGCCGCTCGGCCTCCGCCGCCGCTGCAGCCGCCTCACGGCGACTCGTCTTGTTTTCAGGTGTCGGCCAACAGTGACGTGAACAAGATGACCAACGGCAACCTGGCCGTGGTGTTTGGGCCGAACCTGCTGTGGGGGCGGGACAACGCCATGTCTCTCAGTGCTATTGGACCAATCAACAACTTCACCAGAGCCCTGCTGGACCAGCAGCATCTGGTTTTCACCTAAGCGCCCCACCACCGCCACCGCCCTCCTCTTCTTCTTCTTTTTGAGGTCAGCCTGCGGCGACCTCCCTCCTCTCCAGCCTTTTGAAACAAATTATGAACCGCGGACCAATCGCATGTTACCGTCCGACTCATCCGTTAGCGTTAGCATCGATCAGCCGGACCGTGTAGATGTGCGTCGGGCATGTTTGTGATGTGTCCTCTGATGATTTTCTAACTCGGCTGTGGTTTAGACAGGAGTCCTAGTTGTGTGTGTCTGAGGTGATGTCAGATGTTATCTTTGAATGTTGTTTCTTTTTTTAATCTGTGCCAAAACAAAAAAAAGACAGTCAGGAGAGACGAAGAGAGCTGCGGACTCAGGTTTACCTAAATCATCGCGGACTTGGTACTGAAAACGTGTCGACAATCTTTGGAGTGCTGTAGTTCTGTAGTTACCGTATAGTTACCTTGTAATGACCTTGTAACGACCTTTTAACGACCCTGCAAGAACCAAACATTTAGTTTCTAGATCTTCTCCGTATTAGCTGCTGGATCTCTTTCCATGCACTAGAAACCTTCCTGTTTCCATAGCGATACATCTGCTGGTCACACGTCGTGTTATTACACGATTAAATGGCCGTACCATAAGGCGCCCCCTACAGGCGACTCATTAACGGTTGATAGATGTGTTATTAACTGAGAAACATCACTGGTAAGCATTTATTACAGATTATTAGAGTTTTGTCTCCTCTGACCTCTTGTCAAAACTGGTGGCCGTGGGAGCGGGGAGCGTCGCTAACTGAGCTACACCGGTTAGGCTTTAGCCCCCATCCCCCCTTAAAAGACCCCATTCAGATGTCCTGCTGATAGATGCCTTGTAGCTACATGACAGTTTCATCCAGGCGCGACACTTTCTGGGTGATTTTCCACTAAACCACGTAAAGCTGGACGTTTGTAGCCGTTTTATTCTGTGTCTTTCTAGCGTCGTCTAAAGGAGTCCATCCAACGTGTACGATGTTTTTTATTTTTAACTAAGTGCATAAAGTTTTAAAAAGCTCCCACATACGCCTTAGTGGATTAAACTCCCTAGAAAAACAAAAACCAGAGTTTCTACAGAGAAATGAGTTCCCATGTTGTCGCAAAGAGAGAAAATGTGCAGATTAAACTTGGCTTTATTAAACTTTACCTACGTTTAAAACCGACGTAACGACGTGATGCTTATTAAACACCAGCCTGTATCAACGTGTCGTTAAGCCCCGCCCACACAAATAAAGGTGAAATCTGTGGGACACATTTCAATAGGATGCGATTCTTTAGACATGGTCTTAAAATAAATAAATACATTTAATATCATTGTTGTAAAAATCTGAAAACATTTCTAGTTTGTTTTTTTTGTTTTTAACGTTTCTTTCATTTTTATATATTTTTTAAATATCAATGTAACTTATTTCCCACCGTAGTTCTAAGTGCTTGAACATCCAGAAATCTTCTTCACCACATTTTAACACTAAAGATTTAGTTTTTTATGTATTTTTATTTTTTATCGTCCAAACTAACGCACATCATTGTGAAAGATGAAACCTCCCAGCTGGTTTCCTGCGCGTGATTATCAGGTGATTATCGTATTTACCTGTTTGATTAACTTAAAGGTACGGCGTTCCTGAAAGGTCCTCACACTCCCTGTGGTTAGAGAGTTTCAACACTCACCATCTTTTCTACGTTCTCGTTGCCAGATTAGAGCGGATTATAGGAACTATTTTACCAGGGGAAGTTCAGACTACAGGAAACCACCAAAACATAAATCAACTACAACACAAGGAAGTTTTTTAGGAGTTGCATTAAGCAACATTGTGGATTGTGTGTATGTTTCTGTGATCGTGCCTTATTTGTGTTGCCCTGACTGAAACCGTTTTACTGAAACTACCCAGCCTGGGGCTTCCATGGAGATGGTAAACATTCACATTTCTTAGTTTTTTCTCTGCAGTTAAAACGGAAAAGAAATAAAAATAAAATGTTTTCTACGTTCAATACTGAGGAGGAGGAGGAAGCAAAAAGAAGCACTGCACATTAATAAAAGCGAGATTATTGTTCAAAGCAAATGTGGGAAAATAGAGGCTGTTCTCGTGTTCGGTGGGAACTTGATGTGCGTGGACTCTCCTATCCTTCCTCAGTGATCACTTACAGTAATCTATGGATCCTCGTTCTGTACATGTTAAGGTGACGGTAAACGTGGGGATCTGGGCTTGACCTTTGACCTCCACGTTAGTTGTTTAATACTCGGTGATTCTATTTTCTTAACTGTGTTGTTTGTTGTTGTTTTCCATCCTTTTACTTTTGATATATAGTGCTGTGGATCTTGTAAATGTACATTATGATGCTATCAAATGTTGTATTATCAATGTAAACAACCAATAAAACAAGATGGACAGCGGAAATCTGGATTATGGTTTTATTAGAGTTACGTCAGATTATTGAAGAACATACGCCTCATTTCAGTAACTAGTGTAAAAACAAAGGTGTGCATATCAGGCTCTTATGATTGAGAAATGGATGTTATTCAATTTTAACACCTTAGTTTTATGGAGATTCTCTTAATTTTTTACTAGTCATAAAAGACGTTCCTATATAAAGTGAAGGGCTTAGAGGAATAAGACGACATACGACTGGAAAAAGATGGTTGTGTATATTTAAACCTTTAAAGTTGGGAAACGTGAACAGAAAGTTTACTGATCAAATATATGCTTTAGAGTCATAATCTTTGTTCCTAATGTTTAATTAATTAATCTTTAATTTAGTTGTTATATTTTACTGTTAATTGAAAGCTTTTGATTAGCGGATCATTTCTCACATCTCTGAAGGATCATTGAGATGTTTGTTGGTTAAATCTGAGGACGGCCTTCCTGTTCCGTCTACGTAATTTTAATCCCCTCTCTCTTGATGTCCAATCATGACCTCTGACCTTAACTAAGACTGTGAGGTGGGCGGGGCCTTAAATGTCCTTCTAGGTTTAAAGATCTGACAATAGCAAACTCTTCCCAAGCTTCTTAGCGCAAACATCCTAGCACTGGAAATATAAGACGGATCTAATGTGACTCATTTTAGCTAGTAAAACAGATTCAGACGCTTGGATTAAGACAAAAAATCTTAAATACTAAAAAAAAGTGTTAGTTTCTGTAGAGCCCCCCTTTTTATGCAGTTTTAACCCATTTTGATATTAATTTTTACTGTATTTGGCATTTTTGTTCAGTAACTGCCGGGTCATGTGACCCACTCACTCTAAATCAATGTTATATTGTCCTAATAAAGGCACATATAAGGCACACCTGTTTTTAACCCGATTTGACTTATAACCTGGGAGCTATTAAAGAAATATGCTAAATATCTCCTGCAAAAGCTAATAAAAATGGTTTAAACCTGGATTTAAACAAGTGTGCCTCATC
This sequence comes from Orestias chungarensis, assembly GCA_032876305.1. Lineage (NCBI taxonomy): Eukaryota > Metazoa > Chordata > Actinopteri > Cyprinodontiformes > Cyprinodontidae > Orestias > Orestias chungarensis. The sequence continues at coordinate 53,070 of JAVLVB010000858.1, read as the reverse complement.
TGCACCTTCTGTTAGATTCTGTGAGATGTCTTGTTCCAGTAGATGTTTCTACCAGGAGAGGTTAATTGCGACTTTCGGCCACTAGATGGCGGCAGACCTGCAGAGATGACAGAGGGGCTGGATGCTGTTTGCTGCAATGACCTGACTGCATCAGTAGCACGTGTGAGAAACTTACAAGAGCTCAGATGAGGAACGGGACGTCCTGTGAAGGTGAACCACCTTAGCAGGTCCCTCTCGAAGGCTCTGTTAGCTTTTAGAAGGACAAAACAACAACCTCTCAAACCCAGAATCCATAAAAATGTCCCATCATGAACTCTTTTGCTTTTGGCTAAAGGAACCTCTCCCGTTTTCCCCGCTGCAATCCTTCCCTCCTCTCTGTCCTGAAGCGTCGTCTCTATTCTTAGCTGATAGGACGCTGCAGTCAGCATTTTTCTTTTCTTTCTAAAGAACCCAGAGAATCTCACAAAGCAGAGCGAGGTGGGGGGGGGGGTGTTAATCATTTAATCCCTTCTCCTGCAGAACACGTGCAAAGCTCGGGCGGCTGTTTCACGTCACTGGTGACATCTGGAGGCCCCGAGGTTCCACTGACTCTCTCTCGCCTCCCTGATGTCTCCTGGGCGTGTGTGCAGGTACGCGATGTCTCTGGTACGAGGAAATGTTCTGTTGTCACTGCAAACACGACCGGTGCTGGTGAAGAGACCTTCAGAGACAGAGAGAGAGACAGAGACCTTGAGGGTCGGCGTCTCTGCAGAAAATAATGATCTCGATTTTTCATAAAAACCAACGACACACGACCCTCCAGATAATCCCAATAATCCCACAGACACACGCCCTGATGGGGTTTGGCTCTCGGCTGTTTCCCTGCTCTCATAGTTGAAGGTGAGACCTTGAAGGACGCTGCGGTCCTGGCTGGATGGGGGGGGGGGGGCTACAGTGAGCTACTACTGCTGGGTGGATTCACCCGTGCAGAAATGAGCCGGAAGATGGAGTAAAAAAAACGAAGGGCGGCACTGAACAGGAAGACAAGGGGACAAGGTGACTCCTCTGAGCCGAGTCCACACGTTTGTTTAGAGCGGAACGGCAGATCGTATCAGCCGAGCAATTCCTGGGAACGTGTTCCACCACAACAAAGCCTCAGATTCTCTGAGCTCACGTCTCCAGGAGAAGACTCACTCGTCCTTTTCTCACACATCCCTCCGTCAGACGCGTTCACACCAAACGCGTCTGACGCTTGAAGCGTTTTTACATCATGTGCACTTTTGTGGTCAGACGCTTCAAACGTGTGTCAAGTTTCCCCACTTCCTGTTTTCTCTGGTCGGACTTCCTGTCTCAACCATCTTTTTGTACAATGGTGGATGAAACTGAGAGAGCGGCTCGTCTCTATGTAATAAACCAAGAGAGCGTGTTTGGCCTCATATCTGCAACTACGTTCAGAGTTTGGTGATTTTCTCCTCCAGGATCTTAACGCTGACGAGGGTCGATTTCAGCTCTAGTTTCACTGGAGTAAGAGAAAACAGACACAATAAATCTATCTTCCATCATCACTGCAGGATCTTCCGCCATGTTGGAAAGTTTGTCTCTACGTCACATAGAAGGAGCTCTCTGATTGGTCGACACTCAAGAGTCCAGCAGCCAAAGTTCAGTTTTACCAACTGGAGGGTTTGGAGCGTTTTGGGCGTCAGGCTCCAAACGCTCTGGTCTGGACGCGCGTCTTTGTCGACTTCACATGTGAACTGGACGCTCTTGATGCTCCAGAGTCTTTCGGTGGGAACACAGCGTGAGTCCTCAGCAAGGAGGCTGAGAGATAACGTGTTTTAGACAAGCGTATGTGGGTCTGAATCCGGAGGCTCACCAAAGGGGCAGCGTGTTCGCAGTGACACCTTTGCAGCTAAAATCCCGGCCCTGTTTCTGTTAGTTTATTTTTGTCCAGGTGAAAAGAGGAGGTTTTTTTCTGCAACCTTCGACCTTCAAAGTATTTCTGCACAAGGTCAGCGGTTTGTCTGCCTCCATGTTGCTGTACAGTGTTAAAGAAGGACCGGATTGGGCAGGATGTAATCCAGGAAGAGAACACCTTCATGTTGCTACTTTTTAGCCTTTGACCCCCCCAAAAAAAATATTTAAAACCACCAGAGATTACAACTCCCTAAAAATAGAACTGTTGGTTCTGGTACTCTGGGTTGCCTGATTTAATGCCTTGCACGTGGGTCCATTAATATTTGAGGACGGGTCTGAGCGGCTGATCTAAGGTGTTGCTTTCACCTCCATCTGAGAGGACGTCTTGGCCCAGCACAGCGTTTCCTTTGTGCCTCAGATCAGTTCCCCAGTGCTGATGCCAGAATCTGACCCGGGCCCTGCTGCGCCTCAGCGCTCCGAGGTCTCTCTGCTTTAAGCCGCCAGACACAAAGTCCCAGCAAACTTCAAGATCAGGACGGTGAAAACGTGTGAAGTCAACTCCACCGTGTGCTAGCGGGACGTGAAAACATACGCCTGTGATATTCTGATATTATAACTCTGAAGCTAGAAGAGAACAAGAGTTTAGAACAATAAGAAGAACTCCAGATTAAAATGAAACATCAAACAATCCCGCATCAGATCTTCTAAAACTCCAAATGAAAGCACTTCTGTTTTCTTAAGTATGATAGATTTCCCCCATAACTCTGAATGCTGTTCATCTTTCTACAGTTCAGTGTCACTGCTGCAAAAATACGAGATTTTATGATTAGATACATTATTATGGGAGATTTAACAGAACTTTAAAATAAATCTTAATTTATATTTTTTAATAGAATTATTGCAGTAAACATTTTGAAGTTACTTGTAAGCCGTGATAAAGTACAAAATTAAATGCAAAATGGTCTATAAATCCTTACTATGCATAACTTTAAATGTTCAAAATAGTGACTGTAGATAAAATATATACAGCTTATTTAGCTGTAAACTTGTCTTTTTCTTTCCTTTATTAATGCATAATAACCCCCATCATTCACAGGTGAATTAATATGAAAATGTATATTAAGAGACGCTTTATTGTAAACTTGTGTTGATGTTTTGAAGAGACTTGGTGAAGAACCATCAAATCTCAGCAGAAACGAGGCGTTTAATAATAATCGTGCCACGTTCACACTGGTCTGCTAAACCGTGAATGAGCTTCATAACTTTTGTGTCGTAACCATACAGTGATAAATTGTTCCAGGAGTCTAAATCTGGATGCTGGGTTATCTCAAACTTGCTCAAATATTAACCGTCACATCAATTATTGGAAGAAAGCAGAAAAAAAAGAAAGACATTGTAAACTTTGCACTACGGTGAGCTGCAGCTACTTATGAGTGTGGATTAATCTGTAACCTGATGCTTAACTTTGCACAAGTGCTTCTCCATGGCGCCGTGGGTAAAAACAATGAAACTTTAATAGGGACAGAGTTTCTTACTCTGCAGAGCATCTAACAACACACAGGCTGTTCGAGATGCCTGAACGCTGAACACTGAGTCAAAACCTTCAAAGCAGAAGGTCAGGTTGATCCACTTTTTACTGGCTGTGATTCCTTAATCCCAGTAACTCCACTTCCCTTCATCCAGCTGTGGCAGTATTGAAGGACGGCAACAAGTGAAATGCTAGCCTCCATATCTGGTTCCCCACCTTCACTGGATCGCCACACCACGTTCCGCCCTGAAGGGATCGGGTGTCAGAGATCTACCAGGAGGAAAGTCGAGGAGGAGAGAGACCCATAAAAACACGGCCATAGTTTATAGACGGCAGGAAAGTTGAGTGGAAGAAAAAAGTGCGGTAGGGAAACCGTATGCCCAACAAAAGTGCTTTAGTTTAGAAAACACAAAGGCATATTTGAACTGTTTTTTAATAGTTGTAATGATAATGGGTTAAATGTATTAGTTAAACACCCTTAAAATGTGTCTTAATGGTTCCATTTGAGAAGCAAATCTACATTTGTATTATTGAGTTTTAGAAACAACAACAAAAAAGAAACTTATTACAATAGAGGAGTCACAAAAATGAATTCCTAAATTGGATATTTATAGAACATTACCAAGAAAATCAAACAAGAAAACTAAAATCATTATTCTTTAAACAATGAAATCCTGGGAAGAAATTAAATTTAAAAAATCATCATTTACTGTTAAAACTTCCAGCTTTCTCCTGTCTGTATTTATACAGAGGTTAGGATTCATATGGAGTAAGATCGCTGTTAAAAAGGTGTTTTCACAACTCTAACATTCATATTCGTGTTTATCTGTCAATAAAGTTCTTGTACCCAAAATTCTGCTGAAATATTTTTGAGTCTGAGAGTTTAAATCCAAAAGCTGTGAGTACAAAGTCTTATGAATAAAACTCTAATTTCTACGAACTCTTTTTTTTTTCCTCTGTGGACACAAATTCAAGATTTTTACGATGTTGTCACAGGGCGGAGTAATCGATCCGCGATCGCATCAAACCCAGCATCTCCAAATTTAAAGATGGGGGAAGACCACTTTAAACCACTTTAAATAGAGATATTATTGACCTTACCTGTGATGCTTCACCTGAGGCTGTTGCTCCACCCGGTCCACTTTCTTCCATCATCTTTAAAGTTGGAGCGGCCTGTGTTTGATGTACCCACAGACTTGAATTCATGTCCACAGAAAAAGGAAGAGTTCGCAGTCGTAGAAATTAGAGTTTTATTCATAAGACTTCACACTCACAGCTTTTAGATTCATACTCGCAGAAAAACAAGAGATTTGGCTACAAGAACTTTATTGACATATAAACACGAATGTTAGAGTTGTACTAACAGCTTTTTGACAGCGATCTGACTCCATAGATTCAGACGTTTGAATAAACTGGACAACCGTAAATACGGATGGTTTTTTTTCTGTTTCACGAAATATTAACTTAAAGATCTTTCAGAAATGACATTTTAACTTTCCGTTGCCACTCTTGTCAATCATTGACGCTGTTAAAGTTTTAGTAGGCTCTTTGATATCCCGACGTTCTGAGAACCAGTTCTGCCAGACGCTTTTTGTTCTTCACTGATTATAAGGGTTGATGTGATTTCACGAGTAAATCTAACGTTGAAACGTTACAAGAAAAATAATGTATCGCTGTCTTTTCAGAAGAGATGTGAAGGTTAAATTCTTTGTCACCTTAGTTTGTTTCTTTCTCTTTAGTTTCGGTTGACAGTTGCGTATGAAAGACTTTTTTGCATCTGGTTTTATTCCTGTTGGCATTTCTCTAGTGCCTTCATTTCAAAATTGGGAGCACCTGATAAAAAAGTGCAGAGCGGCCGTTTCTTCAATGATGGCCATCCAGAGATCTTTGCCGAACTAATTGGATGGACAAAAAACTAGGAATGTCCTTCTCTGGAATTGATTTAGAACATAAACACAATATAAACATGTTTTGAGAGTTTGTGAAGAATATGTGTAGGGACATAATTCCACATCCTGTGTTTCATGTGTAAACAGTTGAGCGTATTCAGATTCATTGGTGAAAATTCAAGGTCAGGCTTCATAGTTACACACTTAGAAACATTTTCCTCCTCCTGTACTTCACGATCGTACCACAACGTTCAGAGTTAGTGTAAAATCCAAAGCTTCTGGGGTGGATTGCTAATTGAGGGGAAGTATTGTTGACATGTCAGCAGCACAGATCCAGAAGCTGCTGCCTAACATTTCAAGATGGCTGCTTAAACGGGGAGTGTCTGTAAAGATGCATGTTTGAGATGAAACAAAGATCCGATGTTTCTAAAATAAGAGACGTAACCTCAATTCATTTTTCCCCTGTTTAGATCAGTTAAGATCCTCATGAGTATATAATAAGAATAAGAGGAATCCTTCTTAATATGTGGGCTTTCTCAAGTGTTTAAAGGCTGGACGAGCAAACCCTGAAATTTGAAGAAAGCTTAGAATAATAGACTTCACTTTATAGGCGTCTGGTTATTATGGTTATGGTTATTAACGCATGCCAGTGATTTAAAATCGACAATCTTTCTGTGGATGAGACTGAACTGAACGACAATGGCGCTGTCAAAGTGAGATTAGAAACAGCTTTAAGTTGCTAACAGGAGAAGAAAAAATCATCTATGCTGAGGCTGCAGCTTTTTTTAGGTAGTGGAAACTGGTGTCGGCCTAAAACTGGTTCATTCCCTTTCACCTTGATTCTGCCCCCTCCTCTCGCATCCTCACACACCAGGCGTGTTTATAGTGCACACAAGGCCGACACCAGTCTGCTGCTGTGCCCAGGGCGTGTTACCTGTCAGACATCAGGCCGTACCATTAGATACCAGTGCCCCCCCCCCCCCGAGTGAACACAGGCAAAAATCCTTGATTTTATGGTGAATTCTGCGTAATTTTGTCCTGTTTTCTACAATGAAAATGCGGAAAAGTATGAAAAACTTGTGAATTGTTGTTTCCAGATGTAGGAGAATAAACATGCGAAAAAATGCAGGATCAGTAAAATCCGACAAACTTACGTAATTCAGTTATTTCTGTGCCTAGATGCTATTTATGCTGTGAATATGGAGCTTTTTAGGAATTATGCGCACCGCCGAATGTTCTGCGCCCTTTCCTTGATTTTGCAGGACTTTCTGCGACGATCGCAGAATCGCAATTTTTCTGGAGGATACGAGATCTCTATGGTCACGTGAGAGCCTGTTAAACAGACGGTCAAAACGAGGATTGTGGCTCCGTTAGGACCGCCGTGGTTCCAGCAATTATCTCAGTTTGTCTTTTCATGTCGAGAAGACTTGAAAACATCCTTGGACCTTATTCTAGGCTGCATAAAGTAATTAACACTACCAAAAAAAACAGGAGGTTCCTCCATGCTACACAAGTTTTGACAAATCTGCAAGTTTATATTTAAACTCAGCTAAATTTGGCTTCAGCTGAGGTAGTCCACATTTGTAAATCCAATCCAATTCACTATAAGCTATCAACGATTTAGGGCGAAGAACCACAGACCTCCAGCAGAGCCAGACTCAGAATAAAGCGACGTGCCTCGACATGTCGGGGAGCAAAAGCACTCCACAAAGGCAACAAAACAAATACCACAACTTTGGGTCGGAGGATGCCTGGCGTGGGAAAAAGAAAAGCCTAAACACAGAAGTTAATGACTGTACGGAAATCACAGAGGAGACACAGGAAACGACTTCATCCCATTGTTGAACATGATGTTTTACCTTAATGGCCATTGTTATGTTAAGTGGAAAAAGAAAAAAATAGAGTCAAGAATCAGTTTATTTATATAGCACTAATTTACAACAGATGTTGTCACAAGGTACTTTACAACAAAGGTAATTAAAATCATAAATATATAATAAACAAATCAGTTTGAGAAAGTTTCCAATCTAAGGAACCCCAGCAGATTCATGGAGTCATTGACTTGCAGCATTCACTCCTCTGGAATCAGCAGACAGAAACAATTGGTTTTGGTGTAGTTGACTTTACAGCAATCCCTCATACTTCAACTTCAAATAGTTTTTTGTCATGTGAACAATAGAGAAACATGTTTCCCTGTACAATGAAATTCGTCCTTCGCTTCTCGCCAAGTATGCCATAAATATAAAAAATTACATCAAGGTGTAATATATACATGATTACAGTAGTATGATATGGATATTATTTACAAGCAAGGACATGATTGTCTACGATAGTGAGATAAAAGTGATATGTAGTGCAAAAGTGATCTCTAGTGCAATTATAAACATTATAAACATTGTTGCAGTAAAGTGAGCGTGTGCCTCAGAGAATAGTGATGACACGTAAACATTTAGAGAGTAAGGTGCAGGGTTATCAAGCATGAATGTGGCGACAGTGGAGAGGAAAAACTCCCCTTTACCAGGAAGAAACCTCCAGCAGAACCAGGCTCAGTACAAGCAGCCATCTGCCAAAACTGGTCAGAAAAGATAGGGTTATGAGGCATTACTGTTACTTTTTCACACTCAGTGCTATTAGTCAGCACAAGGTCTAAAGTATGACCAAGAGAGTGGGTAAGTGTCTGGATGTTTTAAGTGAAGCCAGCTGAGTATAAAATGGCAGTAAAGGCTACATTTAGACTGTCAGTTTCAGGGTCAACATGAATGTTAAAATCTCGGGACTGCACAGTGGTGCAGTGGGTAGCACTGTTGCAATGCAGCAAGAAGGCTCTGGGTTCAATTTCACCTTGGGTCTTGGGTCTTCCTGCAAGGAGCTTGCATGCTCTCCCTGTTCATGTGTGGGTTCTCTCCACAGTCCAAAAACATGACTGTTAGGCTGATTGGGCTCTAAATTGTCCTTAGGTGTGAGTGTGTATCAGTGGATTTGACCTGTATGTCTCTGTGTTGCCCTGTGATGGACTGGCAACCTGTCCAGGGTCTTCCCCTGCTTCTCCTGTTGTAAGCTGGAGATAGGCGCCAGCAGACCCACCCGACCCCAATAGGGGGACGTAGCTGGCATCTTAGCCCATGTTCTCCTCCAAGAAGCTGTCTCAGCTAACAGAATGCCAGACCAGGCGTGGTTACTATGGAGAGAAGAACACTAAGAGAAAACAAAAGGTTAACAAGGTTGAAATAACGGTAACTAAGTAGATTGGACAAAGGAAGAAAGTAGCAGAGAGAGAAGTGGTCAGATTGTCCTCCAGCAGTCTAAGCCTATAGCAGCAGAACTATAGAAATAACTTAAACAACCCTGTAGAGTTAACCCTGTAGCTTCAGGTGAAGCATCACCGATCAATCTATATTAACAAGTGGTTGCTCCTCCTGTTCCTTTAAATTTGGAGCGGGCTGTATTATTGCGGATCAATTACTCCGCCTCGTGACGTCATCGTAACAGTTTTTTTACTCGTACCTCGTTGAATTCGTGTCCACAGAGAAAAGAAGAGTTTGTAGTCGTAAAAAATAGAGTTTTATTCATGAGACTTTGCACTCACAGTTTTTAGATTCAAACTCTCAGAATTTTGGGTGCAAGAACTTGGTTTATGTATAAATACCAATATGAATGTTTTCTCAGTTCCTGACTGTGATCTTACTCCATACTCCCAACACTTCCATTTCAGAAAGAAAATGCACTTTAAGACCTGCTGCATATTTTGCAAACTTTGGTGGCTGATGAGGTTTTACTCTCTGTTATGTAAACCAAGCCTAGCTTGATTAGAGATTAGAGATTAGATTACTTCAATTATTTTATGATGGTTTCAGTGTAAAATATATTTTTTGTTGCAAACGAGTTGAGAAATCTCCATAGAGTCCATGCATTTATTCTACATAAATATCCTCATAATACAATTTTATATTCATACAAAAAAAGAAGGAAACAGTTTGAGATGTTGTCTAAAGAAGGGCTTTCATGTAACCAAAAAAATTTGAATAACCTTTTCAAGAGCTTACAAAGTCATAAAGAAGTATGTGTGCATGAGTAATGTCTTCCTAATTGTTATTGTGCCTCACTTATTATCCATGTGTCCGACGAGGCCGTGGTCATAAGAAAGGACATTGCAAGATTTGACTTTCTTTGTCCTTGAAGTGATATTTAAAGGTAAAACCAGCATTTTTAAAATCCATTCACTCTTACGCACACATGTTTACATCCAAACAGAAATGGCATGCAGCGTAATACACCCGCATGAGTGAACTCTGCTAACCTCCACATCCAGGCAAAAGTCCAAAACTGAGAGATTTACCCAGGCGTGTTACATTTGCATAAGGTGTGAGTGGTGGGGGCACGTGATAGTGGGGTTCCCCATCTCAGATTTCACTCAAAACATGAAAAAAAACAGCATTTTGACTTTATCTTTTATAGATGACGATGTTTCGGATCTTAGCGTGATAGCGTGTTAGGATCAGACAGAAGATACAAAAGTGAAGTAGGTGCATTCAGCTTTTTTAAGGCGGATCAGATGAGCGCATTGTTTGTACCCAGTAATTATTGTTTCACAGGAACCGTCATCGCACACAATTGCAGGTTGGAGAACTGTAATCTGACTTTGTGTGTGCCACACAGCAGTTGGTATGAAATGATTTAACCTGAACATGGTAAAAAAAAATGGCTCCAAGGTACAAGAAAAGAGAAAAGTTGAAGGTGAAAGGGAAGCATGTCTACATGTGGCAGTATTGAGGATCTTTGGTCGTCATTAAAATCACATCAATGTTTTACCAGCATTAACATCAAATTGTAGCTTTGCCCTGTTGTTGTTTGTATGTTGTCATCTTTGAATGACAACATACATCATTTTTGGTCCTTCTTATTAACATTTACTGTACAGTATGTGAACTGTTTACTTATGTAACACTTTTCTTTTTTAAATGTTATTTTTCCTTTATATTAAAGGAAAAACACTGTTTGAATTATCAAGTATTATTAATTTACTCCTTTTAGATTTTCAATACAACTTTATTGAGGAAGTGCACAGTCAACAGAAATAAGAACATACATATTTAAAGTTTCTATTGCCTTTTGATTAAGACACAGCAGCTTGATTGAGCTTAACTTCATGCAGTTATGAATGTGGAATTTGGCCAAAGAGAAAGATGAGATTAATGATAAATGTTTAATGTTTGCTCCTTATTATTAATGTACACTTCTATATGTTTCTATGTGCACCTGACGTCAGAGGTGCGCACTGCGTCCCAGCCTCCGCTGATTGGTTCCTGTCCCGGTAGGTAAGGTGTCGCTGTGGAGTTTGTGGGCGGGGCCAAGGAGCGGCGGGTTTCTATATATGGGAGCCCGGCGGGTCGCTTCCCCAGCTCCCCTGTCACTGAGAGACTCTAGAAGAGGAAGAACAGACACACGATGCCCTCCAATAAAGATGATGGCGGCTGGAAGAAGTTCCTGTGGGACTCTGAGAAGGGGGAGCTGCTGGGACGCACCGGGGCCAGTTGGTGTGAGTATCTGTTGTCTCCCTGTCAGCCACTGTTTGTCTTAATAATTCACGTGTTTGTCGCCTTTTTATCTTGTGTTGGAGGCAGTGAGGAGGTCAGCTTTATTCCTATAATGTAATTACTGTCAATGAGCAGCCAAAGGGTTAAAACTGCATCAGATGGCCATGGTTGACTCAAGGTGTCCCCGGTGTCCTGCTCAGGTGTCCCCGGTGTCCTGCTCAGGTGTCCCCGGTGTCCTGCTCAGGTGTCCCCGGGATAGGAGCCCGGCTGATTACCTCCATCTAACCTTCCTGCGGGCGGTGGCCACTGCGCATGCGCGCCAGCCCGCACACCTGCCCTTAATGAGAAGGAGCGGAGAGGCTGGTTTGTCCTTCAGGTCACCTGAAAATGCTGACGCCTGCTGGGAGAGCAGACATGCGCAGTGCAGGTTTCATTTATTATAGCATGGCCCAACTAATGCCAGGTTTCATGGGTTTCTATTGATTTAATCACCTTTAATTTAGCAATGAAAACATCAATAAATGGGGAAATACAAAGTTTTTTGTTTTGCTAAGAATTAAACATTTTAAGTTGAAGGGCTCCTTAAATAATAATCAGTTAGTTCAAAATCTAATACAGCACGAAGTAAGATGCAAACTTTTATGTGCTGTTGTGTCAAATGAGCTCAAACTGTTAAATAAAACATCTGGAGACCTGATTAGATCTCTGGATTCATATAAAGAAGCAATTTACTGCGGCTTCCTATGACCTAGTGACCTTGTGGCTGCAGAGCGGTGAAGGCGTCGCATTGCTCTTGTTGGGAGTCCGTCCTACGTTTAAGTGTCTGCAGTGATGAAAGGATTCTTGTAGATCGTTCTGCTACCGATGTGTTGCATAAAAGAAAGAGTCTGGTTGTTCTGAGAGCGGATCTAAAGCTGCGTCTGTCTCTTGTTTCCCCTGCAGTTAAAATCTTCGTCTTCTACGTCATCTTCTACGGCTTCTTGGCGGGCATCTTCGTCGGCACCATCCAGGCCATGCTGCAGACCCTGAGTCTCTACAAGCCCACCTGGCAGGACCGGGTCGCTCCCCCTGGTAAGAGAAGCTCTCCCACTCTTCCCAGACCAATATAAGGATCGCTTTTCTTCTTGTTTTCCTCCATATATCCGGCTGAGGTTTTGTAATTTGAGATGCTCGAGCTGCTTGCTCAGCTACGGTTTCACTAATCCTGCTGATGTGAGAAGCTTTGGGGGAATAAAAAAGGATCGTACCCTCGGCCCACTGCAGCCTCCCCGGAGAGCCCCCCCTGCGGTGTGGTTGCCGTGGCAGCATGGGCCACCTGAGGTTAACCGGCCAATCAGAGCTTTACAGCTCCACTCGCACATCTTAATGCATGTTTCAGGGAAGTCTGGGAGCTCTGGCGTTTGTTCCAGGTCTACATCATAATAAAGCTAGTAGGAAATATAAACTTTTAACCTGCTTCAACAGTTCCTGTGTATTTAAAGCAGCTTTAAGTGGCCAAACCCCAGAAAGATCAGACATAAACTCACAGTGAGCTTTAATATAGAAACATGAATGTAACAGATTCTCAGTGGGTTCCCGTTAAACCCTTTCCTGCAGGCGTCTCTCACACCCCACGTACGGAGAAAGCCGAGCTGTTCTTCAACGTCAGGGAGACGGAGACGTACCTGCCGCACGTCAAGGCTCTGAGGGACTTCTTGAAGCAATACGACGAGGAGAAGCAGGCCGACAACATGCAGTTCGAGGACTGCGGAGGTACGCGGTCTTTTAAGTCAGTCCCTCCGTGTCATGTTTGCTGTTTACTAGATGTGGGAGAATCATGTTTATTCCTACGTTTTTCACACTTTTCTGCATTTTCATCAAAACAGGAAATTCTGCAGATTTCACCGCAGAATCAATGATTTATTTGCCCGTGTTTTTTCTGGGGGTGCTGATAGAAAGTGTTGGTTGGGACATCAGCAGCGTTGGTAACCGTCCTCCTGTCCCACAGATCAGCCCGGTGAGTACAAGAACAGAGGCGACCTGGAGAGCGACATGGGCGTGAGGAAGGCTTGCCGCTTCCACAGGAGTCTGCTGGGTCCCTGCTCTGGCCTGGAGGACAATGATTTTGGTTTTAAGGAGGGAAAGCCGTGTCTGATTGTGAAGCTCAACCGGATCGTCAACTTCCGTCCCAAGGTACAGAGTTCTGCCCCTTACCTTGGACATCTTTCTCATGTCCTACCACCTCTCATTCCTCCTTTGTTTTTCTGTTTCAGCCTCCCAGCTCCAACGAGAGCATCCCTGATGAAGCTCAGCCCAAAGTCCAGCCCAACATCATCCCTCTGCATTGCTCCAGCAGGGTACCCAGTCTTTGTCCTCTTTTCTGGTCAGCCTGTCTGAATTTCAGTCTTTTATTTCTTCTGTTTCTATTTCCACCGTCCAGAAAGAGGAGGACGCCGGTAAAATCGGAGAGGTCAAGTATTATGGGATAGGCGAGGGCTTCCCTCTGCACTATTACCCCTACTACGGTAAGCGGCTGCACCCCCACTACCTCCAGCCACTGGTGGCGCTGCAGTTCACCAACTTGACCAGGAACACCGAGCTGCGCATCGAGTGCAAGGCGTTCGGCGAGAACATCTACTACAACGAGAAGGACCGCTACCAGGGACGCTTTGAAATCAAGTTCCAGGTTACCTCGTGACCATCCGGACAGTAGCGCCCCCCACCCCTCCCCACACACGTCCCTTTAACTGGTAACGCACACCTGAAGGGACGAGTCCCTCCTTGACTAGTCTTAAACCGATGAAAGGAAATGCTCGTCGTTAATCAGCCTCCATCTTTAGCTCTTGCTCCTCCCTTAATAGACGTAAATTTAGCGAAACGATTAGCAGTAGCAACCCAAGAAAGAAAAAACGTAGCCATTCCAACTCCAACCAGGTTTCCACCAGAAGCGGCGTGACGCCTCTCGTCTCCCGCCGTCCATCTCGTCTCCTCGGAGCCAATCTGGTTCCTCTAAAACGCACTTTTAGCTTTTAAAAACCAAAAGCGGTTGGTTCAGTTGTCTGTGATCCGTGTGAGGAAGGCTGCACTCTTCTGTCTCTTTTTTGTGTGTCTCTCTTACTGCTGATAACTTTGTGTTTTTAAATCTGTCGACTCGTGGCTTTTACTGCTGGGATTTTGGAACCTGTGACTTGTTTGCCCTGGATGTGTCCGGCCCTGTTGAGACCTGACGGTGCTGACTCGTTTTTACACATTTCTGTCCTGCTGGCTTTGTCGCAGCATCGTGATGCAACTCTGAATGTGGGAAGAATTTTTATATTTATGCACATGTACGTTTGTTTTTGTTTCTTTGCGGAATATTTAAATGTATAAAAATGATACCAAAGTGCGTTAAAGAAGCAATGCTGTGCTAATTCTTGAAGGTTAAGTGCTAAAGTCCATGTCTTGCTTTGCTTGACTTGTGGTTTGTCTTAAGGTCACGAATGTGGTCGGAATCAGACCCAACCAGTCGAGAGCGGATAGAACTTGATGCATTTAGAAAAGAAAAGCCGACCAACTCCGCTTAATGCTGGTTCCCCAAGTATTCCTTAGGATCTCGTGTTGATAATAAATGCTCAACCTGATGTTCAGCAAGCCTTTCATCCGTTCACCCAGCTTTATTTCATCAGAGAGGAAGACAAATAAAGTATAGTGAACCTTTCTCTCTTGTGTTTCATTTGTTTCTGTTAGCTGGGCTGGTAGAAGTAGCTCTGGAATTCAAAATGATTTGATGTTTCATTCATTATAACAAACAAAAAATAAAGTGATTTTCATATTTAAAGTTCTCAAAGAACATCTTTGTGGGGGAGAAATCAAGAGATTGTTTCCAATCATTAATCTGTTTTGTGAAAGTAATTTACAATAAATGTGACAATAGATTTATTTTTCATATATTTTTTTGCACCAACTATGCCACAATCTATTCTAAAGAACCAAAAAAGTGAAAACTAGGAGGGGAAAGCACCAACAGAACTGGAATCTGGCTCTGTGCAACTACCAGGACTTTCAAAAACTAACTGTTCCAGGAGGTACTAGTGTTTTTTAAGACAGCTTGAAAGATTCTGCTTTACAAAGCTGGAACCAAACAAAATAACTTGTTTTTTTTAAATCTGAAACATTTGATCTAGGACTGCAACTAACAATTATTTTTCATAATCGATGAATGTGTCTGTTATTTTTACAATTTAATTTAGCCTTTACTTTCTCATATAAGTTTATTCATTAAAAAAGAGAGAAACTGCTGTTCATTGCAATTTATTTGACATTGTTTGAAGGTACAAATGAGCTCAACAGGCAGCCAGAAAATACAAAAATAAAGTTGAATTCTATAAAAATTGAGTTTACAGCATATTACCAATCTCAGCCCTTATTATTCTCTAATATTTAATTAGATGTTTATTGTGAATGTTCTGACTTAGTTGGACATTCTTGTTCCTAATAATCTGAACTTGTGTCTCTACCAGCATGTTTAGAACAGAGTTAGTAAGTGGT